>ML791471.1:40893-53383 GCA_009831015.1 Picea engelmannii
AATTCTCACGAAACGCAGCATTGGATCTTCACGGAGCTAACACACTGCACAAGTAAGCTGACCATTTCCCTCTTTAATATTTATGTTCCTGTCTTGTATTCTGAGAAAAGAGCTTGCTGGAATACTCTCAATGAATTCTTAGACCAGCATTCCCCCAGCAACATCATTCTTGCGGGGGATTTAAACATTGTCTTAAATCCCAAAGAGAAGAGGGGAGGAATTGATAGTAGGGACACCATGCTCCCTATGGTCGAAACCCTCATTCAACAATGGAACCTCCTTGATTTCAGTCCGTCCAAAGGGCTTTACACATGGTCCAACAATAGAGTGGGAGCGGAACATATTTCAGCCCGTTTGGACAGATATCTTGTTCAAGACACTGTGATGATGAGTAAGAAAATAATTAGCACCAAAATTCTTCTGAAGTTGACCTCCGATCACAAACCAATTCAGCTCATTCTGGAAGACGAAGAAGATCTTGGCCTAATTCCCTTCCGTTTCAGCCCTCTTTGGGTTGAAAAGGACGGATTCTTTGACACAGTGAAAGCTGCATGGGGTAAATCCTTCTCAGGGTCCTCCAGCTACGTGTGGGAACAAAAACTCAAAGCCACAAAGAAAGCTTTGAAGAGATGGATAAAGAACCCAGATCCTAACCCAAACAGTCAAAGAAAAGAAATAGTTCAGACTCTAGAAGCACTGCATACTGAAATGGAAACCAGAGAGGTCACTCCAATGCTGCTCAATGAAGAAGTTAAAACTCAGTGCTCTACATTCCGAGCCTTCCGAATGGAGGAAGAATACTGTAGAATCAAGTCTCGAAGTTTGTGGTTGAAGGCAGGCGATCGCAATACCTCCTTCTTCCATCGCCAATATAGAGCAAGGCTCTCAAAAAAACATATCTCAGAAATTACAACTGCAGAGGGGCAGACCTGCAAAAGCTTCAGCCAGGTAAAAGAGGCAGCGAAAACTCATTTTAAAAATCTTTACACAGCAGATCCCCAAAACAGCGAGGAAGAAACTGCTGAACTCCTTGAAAAAATCCCACTCCTGATTAGCCCTGAAGACAATGTCATCCTCACAAAGCCCATCACTGAACAAGAAATCATAAAAATAATTTGGTCCATGGAATCGAACAAGGCCCCTAGGCCTGATGGATTTTCAATTCTCTTTTACAAGACCTGCTGGGACATCATTAAAGCTGACCTCATAAAGATGGTGAAAGGATTCATGAGAAAAGCCAAAATAGGAGGAGGAACCAACTCCACCTATCTCGCCCTCATCCCCAAAGAAACCAACCCTGAAACCTTCTTCAGATTTAGACCAATTTCGCTTTGCAACGCCTCCTACAAAATTCTGGCAAAGCTTCTAGCCAACAGGATCAAACCTTTGCTCAATAGGCTGATATGTAGCAATCAAGGTGACTTTGTCGAAGGTAGGCATATCCTGGACAACGTCATCCAAGTCCAAGAGATAATTCACTCCAGCAAGCAGCGAAAAGAAAAAGGCATGTTAATAAAACTCGACATGGCTAATGCCTTCGACTGTGTCAACCGAGCCTTCCTCTATAAAGTCCTACATGCGTATGGTTTCTCCTCTCACTTTGTCAACCTAATTACAGCCTGCACTGACAATCCCTGGATTGCCCCTCTCGTAAATGGTCGTCCTTCTTCTTTTTTTCAAGCCCAAAGAGGCCTCAGGCAAGGATGCCCGCTCTCTCCTTTCCTGTACATTCTGATGGCGGATTCCCTCAGTAGAAAATTAATAGTTGCACAAGCATGAGGCTCCCTTCCAGGATTAAAACCCTCCTCTTCCTCACCTTCCCAGAACCACTCATTGTTTGCTGATGACTCTCTCCTTCTGGGCGGTGCCTCTGTTCAAATAGCCAAGGAATTTGACTCCGTCTTAAATAGATACTGCAGGGCCTCTGGTGCATTAATCAATGAAGGGAAGAGTGTTATTTATGGTTGGAACATTGGACAGAGAGAACTCACAGGTATCTCCAGCATCCTCGGCTTCACAGGACATGTCCATTGGGAGAAGATAAACTACCTCGGGCTTCCAATTACTAACAGTTGCAACAAAAGATCGCTGTGGTCAGGTATCATAAGCAAAATCAAATCGAAAATTTCTGCTTGGGGAGGCTATTGGCTCACCAAGGGAGGCAAAATCGTCCTGATAAAAGCAGTGTTAGCAGCGCTCCCAATTTATCAAGCTGCCTTCATTCTCTCCCCCAAAAGCGTGACAGACCAAATCTCTAAGTTGCTCCGCGAGTTTCTTTGGCAGGGGGGGAAAGGGAACCTCCATAAATTCCACCTGGTCAGATGGGAAACGGTCAAGCGTCCAATTGCTGAGGGAGGTCTTCATATACGTGATCCAGCGATGGTAAATCAGGCTTTTGGAGGAAAAATCGTGTGGAACATTTTCACACACCCACAACATCCGGTTAGCATAATTCTGAAAGCGAAGTATGCTCCCCACGTCCAATCTAGAAATCTGCAAGCAAGCCACACCCGATTCAGCTCGCAGGTATGGAGACTCTGCAATAAGAGTTTAAATTTCGTTAAAGGGAAAGCATACAGGATCCCAGGCAACGGGAAACATACCAATCTGTGGCATGACCGAATTATGGACAGAGATCCCCTTAAAGACAACGATGAAATCACTTAATTAAAAGAGTGGCTGGAGCGGGCAGGGATAAACAGTGTTTATGACTTATCCAAATGGCACAGTCATGATGACTAGAAAGGGTGGGACTTTTACGGAGTCCCAGATCGCTTAAAACAGCAACAAGGCACTTCAGAAGAGTTGTTGGAAGATGCGGCCCCAGTAAACAGGACTTCGAAAGATAGATGGGGGTGGGGGAGATCCGGAAACTATACAATATCATAAGCTTATAATGCGCTACAGCCAGTTAGGAATTGCAGTCAACCTTCGGAATTTTGGAGGAAAGTTTGGGATCCGCTAGCTCTACCTAAGGTTAATTTCTTCTTCTGGACATTGGTTCACAACAAGCTATTAACAGGAGAAAATTTGGAAAAAAGAAGCATTGCTGGACCGCACAGATGTGAACTGTGTAGGAGTAGCAAAGAGACATCTAAGCATCTCTTCATGGACTGCAATTTTGCCAAAGAAGTCTGGAGCCTCATGCTTCAAGATTTAAAAAGCTCAGTCCCTCAATGTAACTCTGTAGCAGACTTATTTGCAGCTTGGAACCAATGCTACCCAAAAAAAATCCCCAGCAAATCAATTTGGAGGCAAGTTTGGAATTCCATCCCCAAATATGTTTGCTGGCAGATTGGGGTGACTAGGAATGACCTTATCTTCAATGAAAAGAAGCAAGCTCCTCTTTTGACAGCAGCAAAGGCTAAGGCCTTCCTCTTGGAAGAAGCTCAATTTCATTTTGCAGATAGTGCTCTCCTGCTCCCTGAGGAAGAGAGGTGGATGGGCCCCCTTTCTCCACATCCTCGGGCACAGCCCTCAACCCCTCAAGCACTGAATCCAGTCTGGAGGAAAAGAGTTTCCGAAGCAACCTTTCAAGAATGGTGGAGACAACAACAAATCACCACGATATTCTTCGACGGAGCCTCCAAAGGCAATCCTGGGACAGCAGGAGCGGGAGGAGCCATATACGCCATGAACGGGACAAGAAGGGACAGTTTTAGTTGGGGTCTCGGTCAGAAAACCAACAACCAAGCAGAGATCCAAGGCCTGCTCAAAGCTTGCCAAATAGCCAGAGACAGAGGATACAAAGACTTCCAAGCCTTTGGAGACTCAGAGATCCTCATAAAAAACTAAAACTCGGATACTCTGTTCACCAATGCAAGTCTCAACAAAACTTTGAGAAGACTGAAGAGAGTATTGCTCAACTTTGACTCCTACAAATTCTTCCACATTCTCATAACATCAAATAGTGAAGCAGATCAACTGGCAAACAAAGGATGCACTCTCCGGAAAGGGCAGTTTCTCCTAAATGATGAAGCATCACTCCATCCTTGTAACTCTTGAGTAATCTGCGTTTAGAATTGGTGTGAGGACCAATTTAGAAGATTTGTAATGCTGGCAGCTATGGCGTAAGTCCATTTTCTTCTTCAATAAAAATTCCATACCCGTTTCAGTTAAAAAAAAAAAAATACGATGTAGGTGAAATTTTAATGATATAAATGTAAAAATATGATGTAGGTGAAATTTTTATGATAGACATAAACCTAATAGAAATAATTAAACATTGTGAAATTGTTTATATGAAAACTTTTGAATCGTTCAATTGACAACTTGTTTAAATATGGATGATAATGGCTTTAAAATTTAAAAACTTATAAGAAAATCATATATATATATATAATTTTTTTAAAGGAATTGTTAAACTTATATATTTTTGAATTATATATAAGAAGGTTGAATAAAATTTATTTATTGGTATAGAAAATTTAAAAAAAAATTGTTAAACTTAGATTTGTTTGAATTATATATATATATATATATAACACGTTTAATATTGGTTTGAGTTATATATATATTTACTATAAGCTTAATTGTAACAGAAAATTTATTATAGGTTTGAAAACAATTGTAAATCAATCTATCTTTAGATTTGGGATAAGAAAAACTCGTAACTGAGACTCTTGTTAAGGATATCATTCTTTGTGGATGTGAAGTCTGAGGATGTAATATGTGTTGTGAATCTTCGAGAAAGATAGAGAAAATACAAAAGAATTGTATAACCTATAATCTCAAAATTAAAATAAATATGCTCTAACGCATCCTCCTCTTAGAGGTAAGCTTCTCCCCCATTGAGAGAATGGCTATGACTAGATACCTAATGTATAAGAACCTTTTAAACATTGTAGAAGACAAGAGGCTTCTTAAAATTCTTTTAAAATCCCTTTAAAATCCAGTAGTAACTACCATCGACTCAAGTGAGGATGGCATAAAGATGTCCAATCTTGGATAAACTATTGGGGAATCATAGAAGACACCATTTTGCAAAATAAGGATACTATTAAAAATATCATCAAATCAAAATTTGAGAAAATGTGGTGTGATAAAGAGTTAGAGGAAAAAAAAAATTTAAGGTATTATAAGGATGTAATCAACCATAATTTGACGATCAAAATTATCTCTTTATTTTGAAAAGTGTAAAGAAAAAAATAAGCATTGCTCAATAGCTTCATAGTGAAAGTGGGTGTTGGTCAAGTCCTAAAACTACCTGCTATGAAAGAATGTGTCACACATGAAAATCACTTTCTTTTAGATTTCTCAGCCTATACCCAGATTAGATCTCAGTTTCAAAATATTTTTCACACTACCAACCTTCCTAACCTTTTAACTCAACAAAACTATGGTGATATTCCAAAGATTTTTTAATGTTTTCTAAGTACATAAAAAAAATTCTAAAGAACTACAAGTAATTCCCTACCCTATTAAGGTCTGATAAAGTGATTCAATGGAGTTCATCGTCGTAATTTTTTCCTTGTCTAAGTTTGATAAATCAATTGGTCACATTCAACTTTAATCATCATCTTATATGTTTATAATTAAAAAAATAAACTATAAACATTTAAAAAATTAAAAATTAAAAACAAAATATATTATAATGTAATAATTAATATTAATAAAACGAATAAACATATATATTTTAATGAGGTTAAGAAAACCAACACATTTTTTGAAAACTCAGATCAGAATGAGTGTATGTTAATTTATGGATACTTTTACATCTACCTTTTCTAACATTAAAAATCAAAATTTATTTAAAAACACGATTAATTATACCAAACAAAACTATGTGTCCTATAAAACTAGCAAAAAATTTACTTACCCTGAAACCCGGTCTCCATAATTAATAAAACCAACTCGAATTATTATCATGTGAGATAAGCAAAACTAATTTTGGGAAATTAAAAGAAATATATTTTTTATAGCTGGAATTGATTAATAACTAGCAAAAAACGACTTACGCTGAAACACGAAAATCTGCTCAACTTTCTGAAACCGAATCCATTTAGAGAGTATTAGTGATTGCAAACACAAACCCAAATAGTTCGACATTATAATGAAAATTTAGAAAGGAAACCTGAAGAACGTATATACATACAATCAACCCTACATCCACTGCATATGCAGCAGAATTATTTAGTATGTTCAATGACGCTCGGAGTTACCCCAAACACTTCAGCAAATCCATTCATGCAAATGAGAAAATTAAAGGAGCATTGTGTTTTATTATTGCAGGCTTCTCGATTCGGTTAAGTGCTCGAAATAATTACAAGCGTTAAGAACTAGTGACATACTAATATGTTATTTGATTTCGTTGTCTATCATGTCAGCATGCACAATGCATCTGTTTTGGTTTTCCCTGTCCAAGTAGGTGCTATACATGACCATTATGTTTCCGAGGAAAATTGGGCTAGTTACACGGATTTTTAATCCTTCTATTGATAGTATTTTGGGTGTTATAAGTTTAGACCTCATAACATTTTTTGAATAGGATAAGTAATGTGAATGGTAGTTTGCATTATTTTTTTGTTTTCTTTTTTTCCTCACATAAATGTACAAGTAGATGCACAATTTGGATGAAGTATGGAGGCCAAAGTTTTGTAACCATACCTCTTAGTCTACGGAACTTGCATTATGCCCGACATCTCACTTGCACTCATCGATACTTCTTGTGAACTGCAAAGTATGTGTTGTAAATGACATCGACATATTTATCATGACATAGATGAATAAATAGCTCAAGATATTTGTTTGGTAAACATATTAGGAGCACAATGTATGGATGTTTACCTTTGGCCTTCTTGTTTTGTTGATGTTTGTGATGATTGACTGTTCATGCCCATGTCACTAGTGAATTTTTTTTTGATGCACTCATGTGTAGATGAACATCAGAAAGACTAAATAAGAATATGCATTGTATATTGTTCATAATTGTTCTGAATGTCACATAAAGGCTCGAAGGATATTGAATATGAAATAGGGTTTCAAGAGATACTTAGGAAGCATGAGGAACTCACAGTCAAAATGGATGCCTCGGAATTTTGACTGCAAAAATGTGTAACACAGAACAAGGGATGATGGGGAAGTACGACAACCAATATGTATATCACGAAACCTCGAAAGCTAGAGGCGCAATCTTGAGCCCGTCAGCCCAGGAACCCATGATCGAAAAAGTGGCTAAGTATGGAATGAGGAAGTCTTTGGTTGGATTCGTGATACAAAAACATGAGTATAAATGTGAACCCATGAGTCTATGAACCTGCACACCTAGAAATTTAAGGAAAAACAACTAAGCAAAGCAAACAGAAAGAGAAAGTAGACGGGAAAAACAAAGGGGAATTTGGTTTAAGTATAGAAGAGGGAAAAAAAATGATAATAGAGAGTGGAAAAATAGAAATGGGGAGGAAAATGTTCAGCTATGGAAAGTCTCAACAAAGGCCCATTGTTGTCAAATCATCGTTTTCTAGTGGAATATTATATCCAGCTACTCGTTTTGTGTGTTTAATTTACTGTCATAGTTGGTATACCTTTTCAAATATTGTACTTCAGCCTCCTCTACTGTGGCATATAAGATTTCATCCTCTTTTCCAACTAATTTATTTCTTTCAAAGTACCAATGCAGGAAATACAGTGGACATGAAGGTAAGTTAGTATGTTGAAAGACATGTAAAAAATTAAATATAGTTCTATTTATTTGAATGTAGCAGCACAGAGAATACAATTGACATGAAGATAAGTTATTATGTAGGAAGATACATAGTATATACTTACAATAAATTAGGTTCAAAGCAATAGAACAAGTAGAACAAATATACAAACAATAAATGAAATACTAAACAATGGAATATGAAACAAGAGTAGAATCATGCACCTTTGTATCTCCTCTTCTACATTTGTGGAAAAGAATCCCTCGTCTTCTCCAGTTATTCTATTTGTTTCAATTTAGCAATGAAAAAACTACAATGAACATGAAGGTAAGTTGTTATGTAGGAAGACATGTAAAAAAATAAGTACAGTTCTATTTATTTCAATGTGGAAGCACAGAGAATACAATTGACATGAAGATAAGTTATTATGTAGGAAGATACACAATATCTACATACAATAAATTAGGTGCAAAGATGTAGAACAAATATACAGACAATAAATGAAATACTAAACAATGGAATATGAAATAAGACTAGAAGGATGCACCTTTGTACCTCATCTTCTACATTTGTGGTAAAGAGTCATTGTCTTCTCCACTTATTTTGTTTGTTTCAATGTGGCAACACACAAAATACAATGAACATGAATGTAAGATGGTATGCAAGGGAGAACAAGTAATATGTACATAAAGTAAATGATAATCAAAGGAATAGAATAAAAGAGACTTAGAAACATGAACCCTTACTTTTCTTGATCCATGGTTGTAATTATATAGAATTTTTCCTGTCCAAAATATATTACAAGCCATAAAATATTAAGAAATCACATAGTCATAGCTGGGTGATTTGGTTTTGTGAAGAAAAGTATCCAGATGTGTTTTGAGACATGGAAATATAATTGTGTAATATCTTTGATGTATATTTCATAATTCAAGTACAAGACAAATTGTATCATGGTCAAACCAATCTTTGTTTAAGATAAAGAGGTGGTATTGTGATATGAGTACATTTCACCATATATGGTTAATAAGTGTATTTTGTACATGTTTTATCTTAACCAAAATAAAGCAGACATTGTAATTGCACATATATTTTTCCAATTATTTGTTATCACACTATTTTGTACCATGTCAACACTAAAGTATCCTAGAATGATAACGGTTTCATCCAGATGTAAATGGTGTGATGCATTTGAGAACACATTCATTGTGTTAGCAATGTTGCACGCGAAGCGACATAAAAATTGAATATTGAAAATTCAAATCCATAGAATACTACTCTTGCTAGAACCATCTCAACATATTTTTCTTCTACAAGAACATTTTGCAAAAGCATGTAGGTATGGTTCATAGTTAGGAGAAAAAATTGGAGCAAAATTTAAGAGCAAGATGGAAATATATGCCAGTTTTGTGCAATTTTGTTGCATCCTAGACACTGTTGTACCATACCTATCCCTTCTACACCTACATGAATTTTTCTTCTACAAGAACATCCTGCAAAGGAAACAAGCTTGACATCGTATTTTTCATGCGAAAGACACAGGTTCAATTCTCGTACGAGATAGGTAGGTACGGGATAAGTGTTATATTTCGACTTTGTCACACACGACAAAGGACCATAATTTACAATGCTAGAAAAAATGACAACTGAAGTTGTGCACACGACATTAGCATGGACATGGTGTAGAGTCTCACGAAAAAATTGAAGGAAAATTTAAGAGCGGGAGAAAAAGATACGCCAACCTCTATTGAAAGTCTTCAGGACAAGAACGATGAATAAATACTTAAACATTCTTACTGGAAAAATGAAAACAAAAAATAGTAAACAACGAATACGAATGAAAGTATGCTATTGAAACTTACTCATTAATGAAAAACGATATAACCATAGGTCCACTTGCAGATGCAAGACTTGAACACTTCAAAGTGAAAAAAACAACTCCAATTGTTGGTGTAGGACCCAAACCTTGCAAAGCCAAAGAAAACAAAATCAAGAAACAAGAAACAAGCCAGTGAGCAAGCACCAACAGGTCCAACTACAGCTGTAGGACCTCAAACTTGAAAACTCGAACCAAACAACAACAAGTAGCGACTGACAAACCAACGAAGAAGTTGCAACCAATGAACCACTAAACAATATATGTATATTTAATGATGACCAAATTGCATTCCAAGCATAGAAAAAATATGAAAAATATGATGATGATGCGAGTAGAAACACTTAAAAATTCTTACTTGAAAACTGCAAACAGTAAACAAAAAAGAACGAACACGAATAAAATTATGGTATTGAAACTTACTTGGCAATGATGAAGGACATAAGCACAGATTGAATTGTGGACATAGCACTTGAGTCCCACAAATTAAAAAAAAAAAATCCAAATGCAGGTACAAGACCCCAACCTTGCAAAGTTGAAGCAAACAAAAACAAGAACAAGCACCAATAGGTCCAACTGCAAGTGCAATACCTCAACCTTGCAAAGTTGGACCAAACAACAACAAGCAACAACCGACAAACAAACAAACCAATGAAAAACAAGCAACCAATTAACCAATAAACAACGTATGTATCTTCAATGATGACTAAATTACAGTTCAAGCATAGAAGAATTAGGAAACATATGATGGCTATGCGACTGGAGGTGAAAAAATATTTTCCAAATTCACTGCAACATTTTATGGAAAAAAATTGAGGAAAAATGTATTGTGAGAAGCCTATTTAAGTAAACATTTAAGGCTGTTAGGTTTGTTTAAGGGCCTCGCGCTATGCAAACGTTTAAGTTGTCACGAATGTTTAAGGGCCCTGCGCTATGTAAACATTAAAGTTGTCACGCCTATCCAAGTACCTGAAAAAGTGTGTCAATGCTCAAAACTCTCGGTATGTAAACATTTCAGTACAAATAGATATAATTAAAAAATTAAAAAGGAGCATCGATGCTCAGAACTTTCGGTATGTAAACATTTAAATAAAAGATTAAAAATTAAAAAAGAGCATCCATGCTCAAAACTTTCAATGTCTAAACATTTACAACATTGGGAACAATGGAGCTGGCAATAAGACTTCCAATCTATTCTCCAATGAGACGACGACATATAAGGTTTTTTTTATTATACAATTTTATTTTTTTTACTTCTATAGTTCGAACAATAAAGATGATGCGAAAATTTATAGTCAAATGACGTATTAATATGAAGTCAATGAATTATCGATCGATATAGTCTCTTTACGCCTTCGACAAGGACTAATAATTAAAGGTTGTGACATTGCTTATAAAAATAATTTTGAACCGTTCAATTGACAACTTAAATATTCATGATAATCGCTTTAAGATATAAAAAATTATCACCAAATCAAGTTCACAGCTGTGAATATATATATATATATATATATATATATATATATATATATATATATATATATAATGTTTAAATGAAATTTTTAAACTTATATATGCTCGAGTTATATATATAAGAAGTTTGGTGATAAATATTTAGTTATTGGTAAGGAAAGTTTTTAAAGAAATTCTTATAGTTATACATGTTTGAATTATATATATATATATATATATATATATATATAGGAATAGATATTCACCACAAGTTAAAGTGTAATTATAGCATTGAGAAAATGATTATTAGAGGATAGAAAGATTATTATGAGCTTGAAAACAATTGTAAATCAATGGATATTTGGATTTGGGATAACAAGAAAGTCCCAATTGACACTCTTGTTAAGTCTTTCATTCTTTATGTTAAGTATGAGGATGTAATATATGTTGTGAATCTTGGAGAAAGATAAAGAAAATACAAAAAAATTGTATAACCTCGAAATTAAAAGAAATATTCCCTATCACATCCTCTTCTTAGAGGCAAGCCTCTCCACCATTGAGAGCATACCTATGACTAGATACCTAATGTATAAGAACAAGTTACAGAACATGGAAGAGAAGAGGCTTGCTAAAATTTATTCAAAATCCATTCCTAACCACCATCGACTCAAGCCATGCATAAAGATGTTCAATCTTGGCTAAACTATTGGGGAATCATGGAAGACGCCATTTTGCAAAATAAGGATACTATAAAAAATATCATCAAATTAAATTTGAGAAAATGTAGTGTGATAAAGACTTAGAGGAAAAAATAAAATTAAGGTATTATAAGGATGTAATCAACCATAATTTGAAGATCAAAATTATCACTGTGTTTTTACAAGTGTAAAGAAAAAAACAAAGCATTGCTAACATAAGAACAAATTCTCACTACCATAGTGAAAGTGGGTGTTAGTCTACCATAGTGAAAGTGGGTGTTAGTCAATTCCTAAAACTACCTATGAAAGAGTGTGCCACACATGAAAAGCACTTTCTTTTAGATTTTTCTGCTTAGATTAGATCTCAATTTCAAAATATTTGTCACACCACCAACCTCCCTAACATTTTAACTCAAAAAATATACGGTGATGTTGGAAATCTCCGCTTAATGTTTTTCGAGCGCTTAAATAAAATTATAAATATTTGTAAGTAATTCTTTACCCTCTTAAGGTCTCGTAGACCAATTATGTGTGATTAACATTCATCGTCATCTTAAGGTTTGATAAAGCAATTGGTCTGGTTGAACTTTAATCATCTTATATGTGTATAATTAAAAAAATAAACTATAAAAATTAAAAACAAAATATATTATAATAATTATAATAATTAATATGAACAAAATAAATAAACATATATTTATTTTAATGAGGTTAAGAAAACCAATACAGGTTTTGAAAACTCAGATCATAATAAGTGTATGTTAATCTATGGATACTTTTACATCTACCTTTTTTAACATTAAAAATCAAAATTTATTTAA
>ML791471.1:67141-103736 GCA_009831015.1 Picea engelmannii
GGTTTCCCCCTCGAAGAGGCTTACTATCTGAAATTATCTCTTTTTCAAGGCATTGAGTACTTTTTCTGAGGTTTTTCTATGCTATATTTGTATTTGGTTCTTAATAGGTGATCATGTTATTCCTATGGAAAATGATGATATTACTAATACAGTTGATGATGATGGGACAAATAGATTGATCCAATACATTTATAATGCTACAATGGATGATGATGTCAATATGGAGGAGGACAACTTGCAGGATGATAATGATGACAATGATGAGGACAATGATGATGAATATATTTTTGATAAGCCTATCCTTCAAAATCCCACTAAATCCCTATATGAACGCACACAAAAAAGTGTTCTCTCTGTTGTAATGTTGGTGGTCAACTTGAAGGTATCAAATGGTTTTTCAAACACATCTATGACACAAATCCTAAGGTAAGCAACATAATTTTACAGTTTTATTCAATTTTCAAATTTTATTTTATTTTATTTTCAGTGTCAATTGATGTCTAAATTAAGGATGCAATATTTATAATGATTAATATAATTTTCATTATTGATTTTATTTTTTTATATTGTTGTTGTAGGTTGATAGGTGAATATTTCTTACCATCACCAAATAAGTTACCTCGCACATACCGAGAATTATCAGCCATTCTAAAAGAAATTGGAATGGAATATTATGCTATTGATGATTGCCCCAGTGATCACATAATATATTATGGACAATATGCATCTGAATTGAATTGCTCACAATGTCAAATCAATAGATATCGAACAGATCAGTTAACAAAAAAGGCACCTCACAGGTTCTTTGTTATATTCCCATAATTCCACGCCTGCAACGACTATTTAGATGTCGCAACATAGCACAGTTTATGGATTATCATACACGAAATAGAAGTGAAGATGATGTTCTTCAAATGCCTGCAGATGGTTCTTTATATAAAAATATCAAATAAAGATGTCCAATTTTTAAAGAAGAACCTCGTAATGTTAGGATTTCATTGACAACTGATGGTGTAAATCCATTTGGTGAGGTCAGGTCTATCTACTCAGTGTGGCCTATTTTTGTTATAAACAATAACTTTCCTCCTTGGATGTCTATAAAGAGAGAGCGCACAATGTTGGCAATGATTGTTCTAGGTATATTTTTATAACAATATTGGTTTTTTAATGTTTAACATTTCATTTGTCTTGTTCATTGCACAATTTCATATATGTATACAAGGTGTAGTAATTATGTGTATTTTTTAACCATTTAGGTAAGTACCAAGTGAAAGATATGAATGTGTATATTGATCTTGTTTTCGATGAGCTGTTAAAGTTATGGGATGGAATCACTATGTACAACATCTCTAGACCAATAGGTCAAAGGGGATTTCAATTCCATGGGATTCTTACATGGACTATTCACGATGCACCGGGACTAACACATTTTTGTGGTATGTAACACACTATTACACTTAATTAAGTTAGATGTTGATGATATTATAATGTTTGTTTTTTAAATAATTGCTTGTTATATAACTAATGTTTCCATTGATGTGTATCTTCTAGGTCTGCAAACAAAGGGCAAATTTGCATGTCCAGTTTGTGGTCCTAGGATGAGATCTCAAGTCATTCAAGAAGTTTAGGAAAGGAGATATTTGATGAATATAGGGATTTTCTCCCTAAGAACCGTAGGTATTGAAATATTGATAAAAATCTTTTCAATGGTAAAGAGGAGAGTGGGATAAAACCACGAAAAATAACACCACACCTATGGAAGTTGGAATATAACAAATCAAATCGTCAATGTAAGTCAATCTTCATCACTGTATGCAATATATTACATTTTTTAATTGTGTTGAATTCTCATGTCTATTGTGTATAATCTAACAATTGTAATTTTTTTAATTTCATTTATGTACCATATAGTTGGTCGTCAAGGCATTGATCTACTTCCACGAGGAATGAAAAAATTCCCCAAACAATTCAGTAGGTTGCCCTACTGTGAGCAACTAGAAATAACTCCTTTGTTCGACACAATGCATATCGAAAAGAACGTAACATAAATGTTGTGGACAATCTTAGATTGAAGGCGTGACAAAGAAAAAAATTCTAAAATTTGTAGTGACATTCAAGAAGCCAGTCATGCAATGCTAAATATTAATATTTAAATAGGACTAATGGAGTCGATCAAAATAGCCTCCCATGTTTAGTTAAAGAAGATGAAAGCAATGTTGTAAAAGAGGTCATTCAAAAAATTCGATTTCTGACAAGATTTGCTTCAAACATCAAGAATATATGAACAAAGAAAGGTGAATTTGGTGGGTTCAAAACTCATGACTGACATACCTTCATCAAGGTAATTTCTTTCATATATCTGTTATGTATTGGTAAGAATCGATGTAATATTTTTAAATTTTGTAAATATATTGTTGATATGAAATCATAAATTTATTAATGTGCCATTTTTTTGTTACAGTATGTGCTACCTCATTCTGTGCCCGACAACTTTGAAAACAACGTAAAACAAGTTATATATGACCTTGGAAAATACATGAGGTAAATAATGATAGATGAATTACATATTATTATTTATATGTAATAAAAATGTTGTAGAATTTGTTGATGACATGTGTTCAATTTACTTGTAATATTCATGTATACAATATTGTCTTTGTAAAAACATATTTTTTTATCATAACATTTGTAGGTGGTTTTCATCTAAAGAAATCCATAAGGAAGATATAAAATATTCGAAGAGAGAAATTCCCCGTTTAATATGTGCAATGCAAAAGTATCTACCTCCAACATTTTTCAAAGCACAAGAACACTACCTCATACACCACGTCGAGGATATTGAATTGTGTGGACCTATACACACAAGGTAAATGTGTATGGTGGAGAGACACTAGAAGTAATTGAAGTCTTTAGTTAGACAAAGATCATGTCCCGAGGGTTCTATGGTGGAGGGGTATATGGTATATCAAACGTTAGTGTATACTAGTGATTATCTTCCTGATTTAGGGAGGAAAATTAATATGCATTGCATTTGGGGTGTCAATAACGTCAAAATAACTGAAGTGGAGGTCTTGGTCGAGAATGGTAAAATGAGGAAAGTGAAAGGTATTATATTCTTTTATTTTTATCTATATTGTATGTCTTCAATTTATATTATACCTTCATCAATTATTATTATTTGTTATTCTTACTAATTTATATTTTTTTTATTGCAGTTGGTCGAGTGTGGGATGCACTACATTTATACATTGCTAACATTCTTGATTGGACGAAGCTATGGATAGAAAAATGTGAACAACATCATGGTAAGTTATCATGGGAAGGAGTGGGTACATTAATTAAAAGAGATCATCGTAATGAAGATCACAATTTTACGCAGAGGGAGATTGATTTAGCATATGGTTTAAAAGATAAAGAGGTAAGCATATAAAATTTTACCTGCACTTTCTGTTATTATACAAAATGTTAAATATGTATTATTTTTTAATATTTATTAAGTTTAAATACGTTTATTAATTATTAATTTATTTTTTACTTGTTGGGAATATTGCAGTTGAAGCACCACAAAGCTATGTGGTATAATGGTCGAAAATTTCAAGTCAAAAGGGTGGATGACATGAAGAAAACCATCGATTCAGGGATATCTACATTGTTTCAAGTCACTAATGTTTCTTTGAGAAGTGACAAACATCCAAGACTAACAAAAAGTAGATATTATGGATATTTGGATGATATAATCGAGTGTGACTTCAAATCCTTCAAGATAATTATGTTTGAGGTCAAATGGTATCATTTATGGATAAACGAACGTGATCTTGAAAGAATTGTTATTCAACATGACAATGGTTTTACCATGGTTAATACAAGGACATTTGAGCCGAGCCTAGAAAGTTATGTTCTTCCAAGCCAATGTGAGCAGGTATTCTATTGCGAGGTTCCCGGTAAACCAAGTTGGTCGTTTGTTGTTAGATATGATCCAAGCGGAAGGCCTGTAAGGTATAATGTACTGAAAGAAGATGATATTCAAGAACTATAAGGTGATACAGAGAAACATGAGGAGGTAGACCATGTATCGTCATATGAAGAAGTTAAATAAGTTGATCCACCATATGATGTAGATGATAATGTTCTTGATGACGCTATATCTGATTATGATATTATGGAAAATTATGATAGTACTGATGATGATGTTGATATGGCCAATCCATTCGACGATGATTTAAAAATATTAGATGATGATACAAAATATGAAGAGTTGGATGCAGAAGAAGATCAATGACATTCCTACATGTGGTGAGTTAGTTTCATTAAGCACTTTAATTTGTACTATAGATCTCTTATGTTTTTTTTTTATTTCATGTAATCTTAGTGTCATTTTTAATTATAGATGTTGAATCTAGATAGATTGGATATTGGGGAAATGACAATGTTCATGATGAAGATGATATTGACGATGTTCAGTTTGATGAAGAAGAAGATGAACAATATATAGAGGTATGTGTTTTATATGATGATCTTTATATGTTCTTATTTTGTATAATATAGTATTTTACATGTTCTTTATTATTTCAAATTGGGTATGGAGAAATTGAGAGTGATGTGAGGGGGGGGCAGCTGGGGGTATAATTAGAGCTTCCATCTTCACATGGTTTCCCTTGTTTAGTAGAGAATGGACTATTCTCGAAAGAAAGATAAGCTCATGAAAAACAAAGTTTAGTTGACTTAAAGAACTTAGCCCGAAATCCAAGTTCTATTTCCAACTTCCTACGCCTCAAGTTAGTACCTGTACACAAAGACAAACAAGGTTAGGTATTCTTGGAATTTTGGAAAAAAGGTATAAAGGGATTTTTTCATGGCCATCATCAATTCATCATGTAAAACATAAACCCCAAGTTAGTGTAGTATTTGATTTGTTCCCAGTGAATATGGATTCTCATTAGGTGAGAAGTGACCTATGAATGGGGCCAACATTGAAATGTTTTCAAACTATTTATGAATTCATTGAAATTTGACATGGATAGACTATTCGCATGCCTTAATTATATGGGAGGGTTTCTCGACATAAACCCTAATTTATCATCATGTAAAACATAAACCCTAATTTAGTGGAGTATTCAATTTGTTCCCAGTCATTTAGTGCCTACCTGTCACGGGTTGGTCTATTTAACACCTCTTTTTTCCATTTGGTGCCCATTTCGCCCCTTTATTTTATAATTACCAAGAGCCCCATTAGCCCCACCATGACTTTCAGTTCAAAATACACTGACTGTTAATGAGGGGTGATCTGGTCGTGGTGTGTAGGAATAGGCCTAGTACCTTCAAAATTATCATTCTCCAAATATCTTATTATGCAAATTTTAAAAGGAAATTGTACTAGGACTAGACACGGTGGGAACAATGGCCTGTGAATTCATCATGTAAAACATAAACCATAATTTAGTGGAGTATTCTATTTGTTCCCAGTGAATATGGATGCTCATTAGGTGAGAAGTCCTTTCTTACAATAGTCATTTGATACCACATATGGATCTTCAACAAAATTTGATTTTTCTTCTTGTAGAAAAAGTTAATTATGAAATTTTGAGAGAGGTCGCTTACCATAAAATAAAATACAAACCTCTGCATAACACATAAAATTAAAACAAGACATAAAATAACACATATAAAACTCTTAATATGGTCTACATTTCATATGTGGCTCACCAAACAGACCACCTTCCAAAGCTCAAAAGGTTTCCAACATGACAATCTCGGTGAGAAGGACCAAAGTTGATCGATCCCAGAGCTAATCGAGTCAATAGAAGAAAACCTTGACACCACCAATTGTGAAGATTGCAAACAAATATGGCCAAGGCTTGGCCTTTACATTCCAATAAATTGGGCAATCCCTCCCTCTTGTATCTGGTCACTTTTTGTCTTACATAATTTCAAATCTTGTGGTTAAAGGAGATTATCCCTTGTGTCGATGAAGAAACAGGTTTGAATTCCTCCAAATTTTCCATATTGACCTTCATGAAGTTAGCCCATATTTCTTGGGATTTGGATTGCACCCTTGAATCTATTATGCACATCCTTTCTAATGGTTTGGGATTCAAGCCCTGCTTTGGCCCCATTCAAATCATCTTGGAAAAACTTCTGACCCTCTCTGCGTCATTTTTTGCAACACCCAAAAGGCTCCTTTCCATTACATCCAAGGAACATGGAACATGGAAATTTAAGACAATGTTATAGACCACAATATTCATTTCAAGTCGAGGATCTCAATGTAGAAAATCATAATCTAGGGGTCCATTATATTATTATATAAATCAAGGTATTACTCACATTTGATATGTAAAAAAAACATATAAGTGTTCCACATTTTTCTCTATTGCCTCAAAGACATGATACAAAATACAAGGAGGGAAACCATTAACCTGATTATCCCATCATGGGATTGTAAAAATACTCATTTGTGATCAATTATAAAGACAACCACACAAGGTTTCATGATATAGAATCCTTGGTGAGGCAGTGTTAAAAAATCTACCTCCAAGCCCAAATTGGTTCTTATCCATCCTTCGGCTCGTCTTTTTTCCTAGTGCTCCCTTGTGTGGTCATTTTCATTACATCTCTTCATGCATTTGGGTGCCCATCTTGCGAACTTCTTTGGCTCTTCTTTTTTCCTAGTGTTCCCTTGTGTGGTCATTTTCATGTGGCTGTGTGATCCCTCAAGTTATATTATAATATTATATATATATTATATTATATAATATATTATATATATTATATGTATATATATTATATATATATAGAATTTATTATATATATATAGAATGATATATATAATAAATTATATATATATATATATATATATATTATAAGTAACAAAAAAAATCAAAACAAAATAAAAAACAAAAACAAAACACATTTAAAAAAACCAAAAATAATAGTTCCACTCTCATTCCCTTTGAGTCTTTCCCCCGATTAGCTGCACTCATGTGGTTTGCACAGTGGGGGAGGAGGGCCGCATGTGTCTGCACACACAGAGGAGACACATCGTCTACAAAGTGGATGAGAAGGAGGGAAGTAGTCTACACACACATAGAATGAGGCACGCGATCTGCAGAGTGGAGAAGTATGGGCGCACAGAGGAGGTAGAGGAGCAACTGCCCGAATAGCTGCATGGAGGAGGGAGAGGTGTACGGATGAGGGAGGACTTAAAACCATGGTAAGTCTTCTTCTTCCTCACCTGTGATGGTGTTTAGGTTTTCTAAGAGGTTATAATTTTTATTACATCATAACAATTCATGCTAGGGTTTCTCAGAGGTTTTCATTCACTACTCTCTTTGTTGGGGTTTATGCTTCATCCACAAACTTACATAACCCTTTATAAACTTATCCCTACCCTTTTCATAATCTAGAAACTGACATAATCCGTAAACCTACATAATCCTTTGCTTGGGTTTATGCTTCATCCCTATCGTATTATAAATTCAACCCTAGTGTGCCCCTAATTTCAATATTGTGGATTCTATTAAATATTTTAATGTTTTATTCAACAGTATAAATTAAATATATTCCCACCATTTTTTATTCTTTTGTATATATGGTGTGATGTGGCTAAACTATGGTTTTCAACACTAAGAAATAGATCATTGAATATTCAATAAAAACCTTCATTATAAGTCCCACTTATTTGTGGTGGATTTGTTTTCTACCTATCTTATGCAACCCATGAACTACATAGATGATAATTTTTCATGCTTATAATGTCGTATGTTGAAGGACCATACAATGCGTTCATCATGTCGAAAATTTACATCATTTCAATTTGGATTCAAAACAAAAAGACGTTCATGCCCTGATTGAAAACTATTCTTAGAATATCTCACTTAGAGAAAACCGATGCCTATATTGGCCACCCAAATAGAAACAAAGTTTACAAACTCTTCTATTTCACTAGATTCATGTCCTTAGATTGTATAACTAGGTGAATAGAGTACAAACACCTACCCAAAATACTAAGTGAAGAAAGACTTTGTGTTTTCTAAGAGGTTGGGCTCCAACCCTAGATGAAAATTTCTTACATCTCAAGTTATAATTTCAATGTTTATATTTCGTTATACTACAATATGAATAGCGTTGGCCTAATTTTTCCTTCTCCCTTGATGGAGTGTAGGTACAACCAAATATGTATCTATCAGTCCTATCATCCATCTCGAGCGATGAAATTTCAAGAGGGACAAGGGAAAACATATCCAACACATGTTACAAGGAAAAAACAACTAGAGGTGAAAAGGTCAAAAGACATTTTGGTAGGCACATGAAATTCTTTCTTACTGAAGGAGGATCATGCGCTTATGAAGATGAGATCATAGGTGACATCAAGGTTCCCTTGAGGTAGAAACACCTACTTAAACAGTGGTTACCCAAGGAATTGCTAGAGTTGGACACTGACTTCTGTGTTAATGAGAGGATGTATCGCATTGCTCCGTCATCCATCCATGGCCTTGGTTTTTCCTCCATGGATGACATAAATATAAAATATGACATATTAGTTGAATTTTTTGATTATGTTGGACCATGTTACACTTATGGAGTATGGTTGAGGTTGGTCCAATATATGCCTACTATGTGGAAATACGCACTCGCTACAAATTATATACAGCTGAAAGACAATAATAAAAATAAAGGAGTGACTATGTATATTGATGGAAGGCCAAAGGCATCGGGGAATATTGTAGGTATTATAAACAATACAAGGCCTGGGATGACAAGAAAGGAACCCAATTGTATTTTTGAGGAGCGTGAAGGTAATAGGATATTTGTATGTGTGGTGAAAACAATAACAACAAGCGAAGAGTTGTTGGTCGATTACAATGTGAATTGAGTCGACCCAGGAACATCTTCTTTTTCTACAGTACAAAACCTATTCCACCCCTCTCTAATATTACCTATAGTTTTCCAACCATAATATCACCAATTCATGGATATAATGAAGCATGTATTCATTGAATCTTCAACAAAATTTGATTTTGATTCTTGTAGAAAAAATTATGAATGAAATGTTGAGAGAGGTTGCTTACCCCAAGAATCACAATACTGAAAATTAAAACAAGAAATAAAATAACACAAGCAAAACTCAGCATATGGTCTGCATTTCATATGTGTCTCACCAAAATGACCACCTTCTAAATCTCAAAAGGTTTCCAAGATGACAATCTCTGTGAGAAGGAGTGAGGAGTTAACTCAAATTAGGGAGAGAATGAATTCCATTACAACTCACCTTTTGGACTTGACTTCCCAAATCAACTAGACTTGTAGCTAAACTTTGCATGTTATGGCAACTCGTCCTTGAGACTTGATGTTTCATGGCATGCCAACTCAACAAGCAACTAGACTTGCAACTCGACATTTAACTAGACATGCAGGCAATGCAAATTGACATGCATGCATGTAACTTGATATGCATGCAACTTGACATGAAACATGCACGCATGCAACAACCAACATGACTTGTCAACTTGGATTTGACAACTCGAACTAGACAAGAAATTTGACTTTTACAACTTGATTTTGACAACTCAAACTAGATATGCAGCTTGACCTTTTGCAACTTGAGTTTTCCACTCAAACTAGACATTCAACTCGACTTTTATACATGAAAATTCATAGTTTATTTTCATGGTGGATAATCATGTTACACGTGCCAACACACTTGATCAATACATTCACATTATTCTCATAAGGAATATTGTTTGTTTCTAGCTCATAGAGGAAAACCCTCGCTTAACACTCTTGTTGGTTAGAAAAAAGGGGCACAAGAGTCTCTGGTAATACAAACTAAAAGATCCACCAACTAAATAGTATAATGTTTTCACAACCATTTCCCATTGAAAAAACTACCTAGCATGGCTTGGGTTGTAACAAGAATTGCCAATTCCCTTCATGGATTTTGTTAGTGGCTATCCTACCACCCAATGAAAACATGATTGAATCTTTGAAGTACTATACAAATTCTCAAAGAAGCTAGTATTTGTAACTTTCCCCAACACTATTGGTGCCTCTAAAGTTGTCAAAATCTTATTTTAACTTGAATGGAGTAATTTTATCTTACCTATGGCCATCATTTATGATCACAACTCTCAATTGTCCTTAAAACGAGATGTGGGTAACAATATGAGGTTTTATGCTCTCGGGATGGGTTTCAAACAATAGATAGGGGAGAAATTGATTGACTTAGGCCATAATTAAGGTTCTTAACATAATGAGCCATTATCAAGACCTCTAACCATAAAATTGAACATTTGAAGTGTATATTTGGCATACAAGAGAGATATGGATGCAATCAAGAGTTTATGTATAGTAGGGACGATTATCGATTCCTTAACCATAAACAAGGGACAAAAATAAGTTTCGTACACCATAAAGGTATCTATGTGGGTCATTGTACATGAACATGATCACACACCATGACAAAGGACCTTTAGAGATGATATTTATCCGCCAAGTGAAGTATAGGTACCATTATGAGGTCTTACATGCTAGGGACGAGTCTTAAGATGGTATTGGTCATGGTTGAGGGAGGAAAATAAGGCCCTTTCACCCTATATGAATCCTTTAGGGATCAAGAGCCAAAGAAACACCATAATCCATATAGCATTTCATATATAGGTCATCATTGTCCTTTAAGTGAGATATGAGAATCATTATGAAATTTGTGCATCAATTATGGGTTTCAAGGACTTAGCCACAGTTGGGGGAGAAATATTGAGAATTAAACACTAAAATAATATTTTTGGTCTAGTGGGCAATGATCAAGGCCTTCAATTACAACGCAAGTCATCTAAAATGTATCTTTTTCATATGAGTGGGATAATACTACCATTATGATTTTTTTTGTAATAGGGATAGGTATGAAGGAATTAACCATGATTGGGGAAGGAAAACAAGGTCATTAATTCCTAAATGAATCTTATAGTTCTTATGGGAAATATTCCTCAAACCCACAAAAGCCTTAAAAAAGTACCTTTGTCCTTCAATAGGATATGGAGTAATTTTAGCCTACACTTGGCCATCATTTATGATCGCAACTCTCAATTGTCCTTAGAGTGAGATATGGGTGCCAATATGAGATTTTATTCACTAGGGATGGATATCAAACAATGGATAGGGGAGAAGTTGATGGTATTAGGCCATAGTTAAGGTTTATAACCTAATGATCCATTATCAAGACCTCTAATCATAACATTGAGTATTTGAAGTGCATCTTTGGAATATATGAGGGATATGGATGCAATCAAGATATTTTTTATAGTAGGGATGGGTCTCGATTCCTTAACCATAGCCAAGGGATGAAAATAAGTTACTTACACCATAAATGGATCTATGTGGGCCATTGTCCATTAACATGAGTGCAAAACATGAAAAAGGACCTTTGGAGGTGATATTTAGCCCCCAAGTGGAATATAGGTACCATTATGAGGTCTTACATGCTAGGTATGGGTATTAATCCAGTATTGGTCATGGTTGTGGGAGACAAATAAGGCCCTTTCACCCTAGATGAATACTTTAGGGATGAAGAGCCATAAAAACCACCATATTCTATATAGCATTTGATATATAGGTCATAATTTTCCTTTAAGTGAGATATGAGAATCATTATGACATTTGTGCATCAATTATGGTTTTCAAGGACTTAGCCACAAGTAGGGGAGAAATATAGGGAATTAAACCTTAAAAGAATATTTTTGGGCTAGTGGGAAATGATCAAGGCCTTGAATTACAACACAAGTCGTCGAAAATGTATCGTTTGCATATGAGTGGGATAAGGGTGCCATTACGATTTTTTGTGTAATAGAGATAGGTATCAAGGCCTTAATAATGATTGGGGAAGGAAAACAAGGTCATTAATTCCAAAATGAATCTTATATTTCTTATGGGAAATTTTCCTCTAACCCACAAAAGACTTTAGAAAGTACCTTTGTCCTTCAATAGGATATGGAGTAATTTTATCTTACCTTTGGCCATCATTTATGATAGAAACTCTCAATTGTCCTTAGAGTGAGATATGGCTGCCAATATGAGGTTTTATGCACTAGGTATGGGTCTCAAACAATGGATAAGGGAGAAATTGATTGAATTAGTCCATAAATAAGGTTATTAACCTAATGAGCCATTATCAATACCTCTAACCATAACATTGAAAATTTGATGTTTACATTTGGAATATAAGAGGGACATGGATGCAATCAAGGGTTTTGTATAGTAGGGATTGGTATTGATTCCTTAACCATATACAAGGGACATAAATAAATTCCTTACACCATAAAGGGATCTATGTGGGTCATTTTCCATGAACATGAGCACAAACCATGACAACAGACCTTTAGAGGTGATATTTATCCCCCAAGTGGAATATAGGTACCATTATGAGGTCTTACATGCTATGGATGGGTCTTAAGATGGTATTGGTCATGGTTGAGGGAGGAAAATAAGGCTCTTTCACCCTAGATGAATCCTTTAGGGATCAAGAGCCATAAAAAAACACCATAATCCATATAGAATTTCGTATATAGGTCATTATTGTCCTTTGAGTGAGATATGAGAATCATTATGAAATTTGTGCATCAATTGGAGGAGCTTCTAGCCTAGAAGTAACATGTGATAAAAACACTCTTGTAAGGTTGGTTAAGAGGAACAAGGGAACAAAATAGATATTTCTATAAAAGGGAATGAAATCTATGTTTCTATAATCTCTAAAACCAAACCTTGAGACCAACAATATTTCTTATAGAAGAATCAATTCAAGAGTTTACAAGTTTATCACCATCAAAATAGAGTGAATGTTTCATTTGTGATGAAATTTTATTTTATTTCTAAATGTTTCATTTGCTAATTTTTTCTCTATGTTTCATTTCCAAATATTTGCTAATTTGTATGTGTGAATGTTTCATTTGATAATATTTGCCAATATTCCATTATTCCATATATTTTTTTTTCAATATTTCTTGAACGTACTAACATTCTTATTGAAATTCTATGAGAGTGATGATCGGGGAAAAGGCCCCGTTCCTAGCACTGCATCAACCAAAAATGATGAATATATAAGTGATGAAGAGATATTTGATTCTATACACCCCTTGCAGACAATTGAATTGTCCCTAAGAAATACCAATAGGGAATTCCGGGATTTGGTCGTTGCTGGGCCGGAAAATGATGAGGATTTCAAAAGGATAGATGAATTATGTGTTAAGATAGCAAATTACAGGGTAAGTCATGTCATCTAACAATATCAATTTTTTGTTTGAAATTTTGTAATTTGATATATGCAATTAACACATATTTCTCATTATAGAATTTTCTGGGATTGATGAGAGGGGAAGGGGAAGGTCATGGTAGTATCAGTGGGACTGCAACAGGAAACCTACATGGCCACATAGCCACCAGGCTATTTTCCACCCGAAATGTGTCGCCTGAGACCAATTCTATACCTTCTAGGGGTGATGTCACACCCCCACAACACACACCAGATCATGCAAATGGTGCACGTGATCATGGATCTGATCACTCTTACATTGATTATTACCTTGGTGATACACGTATCCAAAGCACAAGAACAACTGCGGTATCATTTTTGGTCAACCGGAACATGGTTCCTTTAAAAATAATACAACTATCAGGTATTTAATATATGTCTTTATATAGATTCTTGTTATATAATTGTTTAAACAATCACATATCAGTGAGATTTAAATTACTAATGATGACAATGTTTTATAGGAAACAATGTGTTCTACAATAGTTTGCATGACTATGCATTAGAAATTTTTGGGTCGACCATTCGACTACGATGGAATCGACAAGATTTCAAACTGAAAAGCCTTCTTATCTCCAGACTGGTTGGCGAGTTTGGTGACTCGTTCAATAAGTCAGAAATCATAAAAAGGATATGCAAGCATTTGAAACATACTAGAGAGGTGTATAGTAATAAATTAGTATAGGACCCCAAGTGCGAATGCCCTTTGGTTGTCCCTAAGAGGGAGTGGAAAGAAATTATTATCGATGCAATAGAATTAGCGATGAAAGCACAAGGGAAGAAAGCACCTGGACCTGGAAGGTAAGAGGTGTTTTCAATTTACCATGATGTTCTTTTGTTTACTTTATGAGGAAAACAATCAATATATAACATATTTCAAAATATTGCATAGACTCCAAGACACTTCCAAGGCAAAAAAGGAAAGACAAGAAAAACGCGGCCAAGGAGGTTACAAGAGATTGAAGGCATGGGTTGTAAGTGCCTAAACATTTTACTTTTTTTTTATCATCATCACAAAATATGTAATTCATTGCATCTAGTGACTAATTATTTTGATATTGCTCAATGCAGGGGTATTTGTTCAACGAGAAAGCCACATAACAAGATCTAAAGGTCGGGTTCACACAAGGGTTTTATGGCATGGTGGAACAACGAAGAAGCTTGGGGTAATCACCATGTGTCCCTCTGGAGGACATGGTAAATAAAATGAAATTAAAAACTTGCCGATTAGTTTTTACTCATTGATTACTTGTAATGTAAAATATATTTTTTATTCATTTAAAATGTAAAATAATGTGTGTGTTTTCCACATTCACAGGAGAGTAACAATGCTAACAATGCTCCTAATGTACCGAATGAACCACATACTGAACCCCATATTGATTCAAGCATTGTTGCCAGAGGAGCGTTACATAGTGGTATGCAGACATTTTTAATGTTTTTTCATTTTTCAATGAGTATTAATATTTAGGGTATATGCTGTACTAAATACTTATATTGTTTGATATGGCAGAGCATGTAGATGTTGATCGAGAACGGAGATCAACAAGTGCAAAAACAACAATGCGTCCACCAACTATTGTTTCCACTGCAGTCGCTAATCTAGGTATAAAACATTGTAATTAAATCTGTATTAATTAAATTTACCTAGGAACAATGAATAACAATCTCACTTGAATTTTTTTTGTTGTTGCAGCAGTGGATGTGCATGCGCATCCTGAACCTCCACGCTGAAATACTAGAAGTTGATCATCACATGAGGTGTTGAGTACTGATGATGCAACACTTCAAGAATGCCCAATAACTGTGGGTGATCAGTTAAATGTTGATGATGACGACTTAATTTGTTCTTTCATGGATAATAGGAAGAAGAATAAGAAGAATAAAAACAAATGATTAGATATTTTATTATTAATATAAATCCAATATATTTCTGGTTCAATGTAATGTATTTTGTTTTCCTAAATGTCATGATTTATATTTTCTTTCATGTTTTTTGTTTTAGCACATGGCGATGAATCTTTTTTGCTTACATTTAATGTTACTATCATTTCTAATTATAGTTGTAAAATCTAGATATATTGGGTATGGTGAAATGAGAGTGATGTGAGAGGGGGGGAGGGGCCAAAAGAGCTTCCACCTTCATGTGGTTGGTCCTGTTCAGTAGAGAATAATTTATTCTCGAAACAAAGAGAAGCTCGTTCAGGTATTCGTCTTTAGTCATTAATTTGTAGAGGTTGTTACATCTTTAATTAATATTCTGAAATATAATTAAGTCATGTGATGAATCGCAGGATGGAGAGGAGCAACAATGGAGGCACCCCATCACTCAAACGTATGGATCTTGTTAAGGACTGGTTTAAGGTGACATAATTACATATATGTTAGTCAAATTTAATACTAAATGATAATAATATAGGAAATGTGTTAAGAAAGTTAAATATTTTATGTTTTTTATATTTTTTTGGAGATTATTTTTGTTGAAATTATAATTTTGAATTGATGAAGTTGTTGTTTTTAATGTAAAAATAGTTTAAATGTCTTGAAATACATCTTTTGTCACTGGATTGTTCTTTCCTTTAGAATATCAATGTCAGGTTCTCTTGACTACCGGAAGTATGGAATGGGGTATAGTAGGAGGGGGACTTTAACTTCAACCCTATCCACTAGGATATGTTTACCCTGAGACCTTCAATATATGAATTGAATCTATGGAGAATTGTCTTGTGTCCTAGTAGTGAGTGTGTCTCTCTTTACCATAGCTTCTATGTTAGTGTTTGTCACCTCCAATCTATATTCCTTAGTACCACATTTATGGAGGTGTTGATGAGTTTTTTGCAACCTCCAAGTGTCTTCTCTCCAGAATTAGGTAGGCATATGGATCTACTGTTAGGTGAATATGATTTTTCCATACCTTACTTGGTATGGCCCCTTCTACTCTTATCTTCAATTCTACTATAAGCTCTTTAGGCTCATATTATTTTGTAGTTGTGAACCTCAGAGTTTCATTCTGGAACCCATACTTAAATGCTCATATTTAGACACCCCCAACATAGGGGTTTGGTGACCTCAATATTTGTTGCAATGCCTAGTTGTGCAGGTAAAGTTTGCAAAGGAGATTCCTCATTTTAGGGGTGATATCAAAATACAATTCACAAAATTTCCAAGTGTTTTGGAAATCCATCTTCATAAGAGATATGTATCATTCAATGTTAAATTTGTACCATTGATCTTTTAAGTATAAAGCATAGACCCTAGTAAGTGGTTTATGTCCCAACATTTTGTAAGCTTGTTCAATAATATCCTCAAATACATATGTTAATCTTGCAATTTCCTAATCCTTTTTTGTAGTTTCTTGCATTTGTTTTACCAGGTCAATTTTTATCTTGGTATTTTCATTACCGAGGACTTCTAAATTTTCATTAAAATCTACTGAGGTTAAAGAAAATTTCTCTTCAAGAAAAGTGATTAGTTGGTTATTCTCAAATGAGAAAAACAAAGTTCTCACCTTTTTATCATCTTATTTCTTCCATTGCTACTTCACCTTGAGCAATCAACAATTGTCTCATCAAAAATTTAACTGAATTTGTTGCCACAATGTGTGTTAGAATCCTCTTTTGCAACCTATTCAAACCATATATCCTTATCCTATTTGAGACATGCTCAATAACATAGCTACTCTTTCCATGTATCACAAGTGTGTTTTCATAAACAAGGTTGTTTTCATCAACAAGGTTGTTGATTTCTTATTTTCCTTTAACAATTTGAACCCCTAACAGGGTGGCAGGATCTTTCTTGGGCTAAGGTATTTTCCATTGCAGCCCTCAAAATATTTGATTCTAGTTCCTAATCTATTGAGGAGATATCCTCCTACTCCTTCTTCACACTCTACTACTTCTTATGAAATAGTTGATATAGGCTCTGTATCATCGACGAATTCTTCACCTACCAGTGTTGGCACATGTTCTAAAGCATGTGATGAGTCTTCAATACATGGATATGATGCTACATTTTCTTCAGGATGGATAATGAACATGTCCCATGTGACATATGGTTGTATTCTTCATAATTCATCGAAAACAAATAGCCTAATCAACCCATGGTGTGCTACAACTGCTTATGCTCTGAATTGGACTTCTATATCCATCCTTTGGAGCAACTTCATTAAGTAATATGGAATGCCAATGATCCTCCAATGTCTCTAATGTTACAAGATCTTAAAATGTTGTGCCAACCTAAAACCCTCAAATTACGATGGCATTTTTGCAACTATTGAGAAAACTCTATAGTAATTGCATTGATGTATGCAATGTGTATGTCAAATAATTCCATCCATATTGTTTGTTGGAATATATGCTACATGTTAGGATTACTTTGTATTAAATCCATATCTATAGGCTCTGATATGTTCAATGTTACTCCCGTGATTTTTTATGAACTCGACAGTTGATTTTCACTTCTACAATAACCCACAATTTGTGAAATCTATTGCCTATTTCTTAACACTTCCCTTGCTACTTCATTTGGCCAACATTGTCGATATCCGTAGTGATATTATAGGTTGATGATTCACACTCATTTCTAATTCATGGAAAATTCAATTAATAAATCATCAATACATATGATTAAGCATTTATAAGATTGATGAAGGCATTAAAGCCATTATTTATGTTTTTCACCCAAAAGTAACTGTCTTCATTTCTAATTGTATTTGTTTCCTTCAAAATTGGTGGCATAGATTGACCTGTTAGCTGATGAACTGATAGAGGGTTCATACCATCAGTATCAGTCACTCCATAGCCATATTTATAAAACATTGAATCCCTATCACAATAGGGATTTTCTTAATAGAAGGCCCTTCCATACAATCTACCTTTTCAATCAATGTCGACTCCCAAAACAAAATTGGTAATCTCATCAACATATACGCTTCAAAATGAATTCAAGAACAAATTTGGTGTTCTCAATTTAATCGAGATCCTTTAATTGATTTAAAAATTGCAATTGCCTGAGAATTCGTGAATTCCCTCACTGGGTTGCTAATTTTACTAGTTTTAAAACTGAAATTGTATGAGTTGTCTCCCTTGGAATTATTTTTTTCACTCCTTTAGACTAGCCCTTGGGAATTGTTTGACATTATGATAATTGTTGTTAAACTATGATTTGGCACTCTTGGATGATGTTACTCCTCAATGACGCCCTGTAATGAACCAACCATGCCTCTTGACAAATTAGATTTGAGTGTATGACATAATATTTTTGAAACCATAAAAAATTATCCTTCCCTTACAACGTCCTATTACAACAAGTTTCTTACTGGAAAAAAATTTTAATGTGAGGCAACTGTCCACATTTTCTTCATCTTTTAACACGATGATACAACACCTAGGTACTAAATTTGATGGTAATGTTCAAAATTCAAGATCTTAAAGGCTGAAAAATATATCATCCGAGATGACAACAACAATTTGAAATATTATTTTATGTTTTTAACTTCTTCCTGCCAAAACCGAAGTGAAATAAATCAATGGAATTCGAGGAGACGACATACAACTGGAGTTTCTGAATATGATTGAACTTCTGATTGGAATCTGTGTGCGAGAGGCAAGCAATTTTGTGTGTAACTGAGAAATTCGTGGGATATTTTGTGTGTTGTTGAGAAACATACCCTGAGTTTCTATTGTTTGATTCACTACATTCCGCACCATAGCCATAATCCCAAGTATGTTTGGTTCATTGCATTATGCACCATAACAGTAATCCCAAGTTAGTTTGAATAAGTGTTAGGTTGAGTCCATCGCTGATCACATAAAAGAAGTTGAATCCATGGAAAGCCTCTCTCACTTTCCTAAACTCATACATTTGCACTTGTTTATGATTGTTTCAAGTGGGGGTAGCACCCATATACCATTATATAGCATAAATTTTGGCAGTCGCCATGTTTGGAACCACCCTCATTAACATAATTGGATGACTAATATAACTACAATGAAGGTATTTACAATGCATGTCGATTGAACCTATTGTTGTCAAGTTATTTTTTAATCCCTATAGAAAATTTTACAATGTAACAATGTATTGAAAGGACCTAATGCTACATGCTAAATGTTTGGCAATAAACTTCTTATTTATATTTTATAGATGGAAATGAAGTACATATTTGAACTAGTGTAAATCTTTATTAATGGACATAGCAATTGACATTTGCTTTGAATGATTTGATGGGAGGAATTTAACATGTGTATAGGGATATGTGTTATTGATGGACCATAACCAGGATATTGAATGAAAATCATGTAGATAAGCTTGTCACAGTTTCTCACAGTCTTAAAATGCAATTTTCAATTAGTTTTTTGACTTATACATTAAAGCAATGTATACTTAAAATACAACCAACAACTCATGTCTTCACATTTCACATTAAAAAAATGACAAAGTGTTCAACATACTTTGGTTTATTGGCATATTCTAGTAGCATACTTTGGTGTGTGCTTCATAAAAAGACCTATCCATTCACAATTAAATATTCTGGAAGTGGACTTCCGTGCATATCCATGTATGTATGCTTCCCAACAAGGAGTGTTTCACTTTTATCCCCTTAACTCACCTTATAACATTACCTTAAAGAACAATTGTGACCCCAAGATGAATGCTTAGCTAAAGGCATGTTTATGTCCCTGATTTTACAAGGGTGCTAGAAAATTCTATCATCGATCCATGCACTTTCCTATCAACATTTTATTAGTAATCTTTACACTTTCCTATCTACATCTTCATTTTCCTATTTGAAGGGACTAGATCTGAAATTTATAATGTTATTTGTTTGTATGCCTTTGTATTAATTTTTACGCTTTCCTATTCACATGTTCCTTTTATCAATTTTCCTATTTGAGGGGATTTGATCCGAAATTAACAATGTTCTTTGTTTGTATGCCTTTCTCTAAAATTGACAAATGTACCATAAATTTAGTTCATATGATTTATAAGATCAATGTTCAACAATTCATTTGTAACAACTAAGAAGAGTCTCTTTAGCATGCCCCTTTCTCTATTCCTCATCTTTAGAAATATTGCTAACATCTCCTCCATCATAAAAAAAATATGGTTTTGTTTCCATTATGAGATATGAGCTTCTTACAGCCCTCTACAATTGGCATAGAGTCTTCTGGTGCACCCTTTTACCTAGACAGGTTTCCCTCCCACAAGATATATATCAGTAATTCATTTTATCCCCTGCTCATTCCAAATTTCCCATAGCCCTACCTCATGTCATATATTTTCTTTTGGAGACATCAAGAGAGTTGTTCACATGATCAATAACAATAGAGTTACATATGAGGAAGACCTACACATTGAGTTCCTCAAACATGGTATTCACTCTATTACATATTGTCAATTTGTTTGATGTGTTGCATTCTTTGATCAAGTTCTCCTTTCACAAGGTTCCACCATATGATCCAACCCATTTTGAAATCAAGGTTTAGTTAAGATCCTACAATTACATGACCATCATGATTGGACAGACTTAAAAACCTATTATCAAATTTAGTTAAGATCCTGTGTTCAATGGCATAATTTTTTTTTTTAAAAACCACAACATTGGTCACTTTAGCAACTAACATGTTCATCGCTAGTATTGCCAATAATTTGCAAACCCCAACCTCTTAGTTGTTAGAGAGACCAACCTGTTAGTTGGTCGACTGACTAACATGTTCGTCACTAGTATTGCCAATTGGTCACAAACCCCAACCTGTTAGTCGCTAGAGTGACCAACCTATTAGTCGGTTGAGTGACTAACATGTTCGTCACTACTATTGCCAATTGGTCACAAACCCCAACCTGTTAGTCACTAGAGAGACCAACCTGTTAGTCGTTCTACCGACTCATAGTGGTGTAATGACTAAGTTTTCCATAGTTGTCTTGGTCGCTCTTGCGACTAATATTAGTTGTTCTACTCAGTAACATTCGTCGGTAGCTGAACGTTTCTCTTTTCTGAATAGGCTTGTTTTCCCGATCACTAGACCCGTGAAGATCGATGTGTTGTCACTAGACTGACGAATGTATTTCGACGAAAAAAAAAATCATCTTGGTTGCAAAAACGATTCTATGCCGATGAAAATTCGTCTCTACTTTGTTGCAAAAACATTCAAATTTAATAGTGATATCAATAAGTTGATCATTTTTTTTACAAAAAAAAAAATCAAATTCTCCGTTTCCAACATGATCCCTTATGAAGTGATATTTGATATCAATATGTTTCATGGGACTATGAAACACAAGAATTTTACTTATAGAAATTGTAGACATTTTGTTCTTGTTTCATATATGTCGAGATTATCTTCAAGCAAATTGCTTGATAGGTTGTTGATGTTGCAGCAACATACTTTTCCTCTGTAGAAGATAATGAAACAATTTATTGTTTCTTTGAATACCATGATATTGCAACCTAATCCTAGGATGAAAACATAACCTGAAGTACTTTTTCTATCATCAAAACATTCATCCCTATCACTATCTATATATTACCAACCAACCCAAAATTATCTCTTGAAGTATACAAAATGCTAAAATTTCTTTTTCCATGGAGATACCCAAAAATTCTTTTTGATTATCCAAAGTGAACTTTACTTGGCCATTGCATGAATATAGAAGTCAAACTTACTGCCTGCATAATATCAGGTCTAGTTGCAGTAAGATACATGAAACTTCCGACTAAACTCTTATAGGATTTAGTATGTACCTTTTATGCTCCATCTTGTGTACAAAGAATTTTATTTGTATTGATATGTGTGCTCATGGGTTTACACTTTTTCATTTTCCATTTGTGAATAATATATGTATCATATTTTTATTGTGAAATAAAAATACCGTCCCTCGTTATCCTCACTTCGAAGCCAAGAAAATAATGCATCAAATACAAATCAGTCATTGCAAATTCAATCATCATGACCTATCTAAAATATTTTACAAAAAAATACTTGAGGATGTATTGATATGGATTTGTGAGTGGAACGAAATGAAACAAGGATATATAACATTAAAACAAATATACATTGAACAATAACAAAAATCCAGTGAAACATAAATTCTATTCAATAAAGAAGTCCGTTGAAACTATAAAATGCATAATGAAACAATCTTTCTCGGATGGTGGTAGCTAATCTATAAAATATGTGGTGGCAACGCACATTCTGTTGAGAAAATTAGCATCAATAAGTAATCATAAAACCATAGACATCCAAAAACCTAACCCCAGGAGATGAAGTACCAAAAGTCATATGGGCCCCCATGGGGTAAGTTCATACATCAAATTCTTCGGGTCGTAACTTCTGCATATCTGAGGACTACACATTTTTTTGTCACACTATGACTCTGTGTATAGTGTGCCTATGGAGATCCCTTAAAACGATGTTTAGGGCCTCAAAATGGACCCAAAATTTTAGGACCCAAAAAGATAAAAAACATTTTCCAAGATGAAAACTATATATAAGACAGTTGGAAGAGGTAGGTGGCCACTGATATCAACTTGGATCAATCCTGCCCCCTTAGAAAGAAATAATATCCATCATGTTGAGTTACCCCATCAGATGAAAAATTTTCTGCTAAATTTGGCCCTCGGTGAGTGTTGGTTAAGTGTTATATTCTTTGCACGAGTAGTAGTTTATGTGTGTTGGGTCGGGTGCGCAGGGGGGTTAGAGGGGGGATGCAGCACCATCGAATTTATTTTTTCTTCCTTGGGAAACATGTCACATATTTATGTGGTTTTTTGGTACATGGTTTTTTGTCGATGGTTTTCTATTTCCAGTTAAGGAATTAGGGTTGTTCACTAATCTAGGTCATTGGGTTAGAGTTTTGGATTCCACTGGCTCCTATATGTATATTGTATTGTAAACAATGTATCATGATGAATGAATATAGAATATGTTGGTTTTCCTGGTTTGGGTTTCTAGGGGAAAAATATATGTTTAATGTTTGTATTCACCATTGTATCTTTTCTGCTCTTTTACTGAAAATGTGTTTGTAGTAAATATTGTGAAAGGTTAAAATCTACATTTGGTATCAGTGCTTTGTTGGCTTCAGGGGGACGCCTCAGTGTTCAAGGGTTTGGCTCACGACTGTGATGAGCCTTGTTACATTGGGAGATCTATGGACTTGATTTTTCAGGTGGAAAGAAATGACAAGCACATCAAAAATGGAGAATGAGAAGTTTAATGGGCAAAATTTTGAGCTGTGGAAGCTCAAGATGGAATATCTATTGGTGTACAGAGATCAGTGGATTGTGGTAGATACAGGTACTACACCTATAGGAACTTCAAAATATGACTGGAAAAAGTTGGATCGGAAGGCAATGAGCACAATCTGACTATGTCTCTTAGATTGAGTATTACTAAATGTGTCAGAGGAAGCTACAACCAAGCATTTATGGGATAAGTTGGGGAAGTTGTATCAGTCTAAGTCCCTAGTGAATAAAATATTCCTGAGAAAGAGGTTGTATAACTTGAGGATGAGAGATGGAGACTCGGTGGAAAAGCATGTGAACACCTTCAATACTGTGGTAAGTCAGTTACTATCTGCTGAGATTAAAATTTGAGATGAGGATAAATGTATCATTTTACTCTGTTCTTTACTAGACTCATGAGATATCCTGGTTGTGGTGATAGTTAGTAATACAAATTCCTTGAAGTTTGATGGAGTGGTCTCATCTTTGTTGTTGGAGGAGATGAGATGAAATAATATGGAAGGACAGAGCACACATGCATTATTTGCAAGAGGATGTTCCCATGAAAGAAATAGATTTAAGTTCTCAAGTGGGAGATGTAAGTCTAAGGATATATATAAATCTCCTACAAATTTTGTAAAGGTATGTTGGAGATGTGGAAAAGAAGAGCACTAAAAGAAGCACTATAGATCCAAAGTTGAGAAAAAGAAGGGATCTGAAGAATCTCCTTTTATAGAAGAAAAAACCTCCAAGGAAGAAGGAGGGGATGTGTACTTGGCTTATTCAAGCACACATGAAGATCATGAGGCATGGCTCGTTGACTCTGGTGCATCCTTTCATATGACACCCCACAGGGAGTGATTCTATGAGTATGAAAGGTATGATTGAGGTAACGTTCTATTAGGTGATGATTCAACAACCAGAATCATAGGATGAGGAAAATTCAAGTTGAAGATCATAGATGAAAGGATTATAACACTTCCTGGTATTCTGCACATCCCAGGTTTGGCTAGAAATTTTATTTTTGTAAGAAAAATGGACGATGTAGGGGTAAAAACAATATTTGAAAAGGAAACCTGCAGGATGGTTTGGGGAGAAATGGTGTTGTTTAAGAGAGTTTGGTTTGGAACTCTGTATAAGATGCAAGGAAGAAATATTAGTGATGGGTGTAATAGCTCCATTTTTCTTGATATTGGAGTTGAAGAAGAAATAAATCCTATAGTCTGTAGAGAAAACGTTATGTTGTGGCATCAAAGACTAGGGCATATTGGAGAGAAGCGTGTTCGAATACTACACAGTAAAAGTATGGTTGAAGGTATGTGTAACTTCTATATGGATTTTTATTTCTCTGAACATTGTCTATATGGGAATAAGCATCGGGTAAGATTCCGCTCTAGTGCAAAGAGGGAAGAAGGAATTTTACAACTAGTTCACAGTGATGTTTTTGGACCTGTGTTGGTCCCATCATTGGAAACAATCTGTGTACTATGTCTCATTTATAGAAGAATTACCGAGGAATACTTGGATATATTTCCTAAGGAAGTAATCCAAAGTATTTGATAGGTTTAAAGAGTTTATGTCTCTTGTTGAGAATCAAACAGAGAAAAGAATTAAGGTGTTCAGGATAGAAAATGGTAGAGACTTCTATGGGAATGAATTTGAAGAATGTTGTAAGAAGTGCAGTATAGAAATGCAGAAGACTACTCCATACACACCTCAGTAGAATGGAGTTGTAGAAAGGATTAATAGATGCTTATGGAAAAATAAAGGTGCATGCTCAGTGGGGTCGGGTTAGGGAAAGAATTTTGGGCAGAGGTAGTGGGTACTCCATATTACCTGGTCAACAGATCACCCTCATTAGCGTTCGATGAAAAGACTCCACAAGAGGTATAGAATGGTAAGGAACCTTCTCTCACACATCTCAAGGTATTTGTTTGTGATGCATATATTCATGTTCCAAAGGAAAAAAGGAGTAAGCTATAAAAGAAGGTTGAAAATATTATCTTTATTGGATATAAAGATGGTCTCAAAGGTTATAACTGGAACCCAGAAACTAAGAAGGTAGTGTATAGACAAGATGTGGTATTTAGAGAAATGAAGGATGTTGTTAAATAGGAGGTCCTACCATGTAAGGAAGAACTAGAGAAAATAGAGTTTGATTTAAAGGATGATGAATCAGACTTTATAGAAGAACATGAATAAGAAGAAGAAGATCCTCATACTTTAGTATTGAGGAGATTGGATCGAGAAAGAAGTCTACTGGAAAGGTATACTCCATCTAGTTTCCATTCAAAATTTTCTTTGTCTAGTACTGATGATAATCCTAGAATTGTCAGGGAGGCAATGGATTCAGAGGATGAAAAAATATGGAAAAGGGCCATGGATGAAGAAATGGAATCTTTGGATAATAATGAGGCTTGGGATCTAGTGGAGTTGTCAACTGGAATAAATCTCATTGGAAACAAATGGGTATATAAAAATAAGTTGAATGTCGAAGAAAAATTGGAGAAATAAAAAGATCAGTTAGTAGCAAAGGGTTATTCCCAGGTTGAGGGAATTGATTTTGGTGAGATTTTTTCTCTTGTTTCCAAGTTAACCTCTATAATATTTTTGTTATTTGTTGTTGCTGGATTTGATTTTGAGGTAGAATAGATGGATGTGAAGAAAACATTCCTACATGGGGATCTGGAAGAAGAAATCTATATGAAGCAACCAGAAGGTTATGTTGTGAAGGGAAAGAAGGAGTTGGTATAAAAGCTAAAAAATTTCATGTATGGTTTAAAAAAATCACCAACGATGTGGTATTAAGACTTTGATACTTATATGATGGGAATTGGTTTCACAAGAAGAAAACGGGATCACTTTGTGTATTTTAAATTAATTGGTGATCATTTGATTTTTTTGGTTTTGTATGTGGATGACATGTTGCTGATAAAAAAAAACAAGGAGATTATCAAGGATGTGAAAACTCAGTTGTCGTCTAAATTTGACATGGAGGATCTTGGTGCTTCAAATTTCATTTTGGTCATGGAAATTAAAAGAGATCGAAAAAGGAGGAAACTACGGTTAAAGCAAAGAAAATATGTCAAGACAATATTGCAGAGATTTAATATGAAGGAATGTAAACCGGTCAAGGATCCTATTCCTATTGGGGTAAAGTTATCTCCATATTAGTGTCCCAAGACACATGAAGAGGAGGAGCACATGTCTCATGTATGTACTATATCGGACATTCCACATGTAGTGGTAGTTTTGAGAAGTTATATGTCAAAACCAAGGAAAGACCATTGGACAACAATAAAAAGGGTTTGCAGGTATTTGCATGGAACTGCTAGCTATGGATTGTGCTACCAAGGAAGACCAATATTGGAAAGAGTGGTGGATATACATGGCTTTGTGGATGTAGACTGGGTTGGAGATATAGATCATAGGAGGTCTACAACTGACTATGTGTTTAACCTGTTTGGAGGAGGAATACGTTGGATGAGAAAAAGATGGGATGTAGTGGCACTTTCAACTATAGAAGCTGAATACATGGCAACCACTCATTCAAGTAAGGAAGCAATATGGTTACAAATATTGTGTTCAGGTATTGGGTTGGTACAACAAGTTGTAAGGATAGATTGTGACAGTCAGAGTGCAATTTTTATGGAGAAGAACCCAACTTATCATTCAAATACAAAGCATATTGATATTCAATATCAATTTGTGAGCGACATGATTGAAGAAAATAAAGTATTGCTGATGAAGGTGGACACTTTGAAGAATGTTGCAAATTCATTAAAAAATCTGTGAGCACTGAGAAGTTATGTTGACTATGCAACCCTCTAACCCCATGTATGAAAATAAACCAACAAGTGGGCGAATGTTGGGTAAGTGTTATATTCTTCCTCTAGAAACATGTCACATATTTAGGTGGTTTTTCCACACATGGTTTTTTTTCGATGGTTTTCTATTTCCGGTTAAGTAATTAGGGTTGTTGACTAATCCAAGTCATTGGGTTAGGGTTTTGGATGTCGTTGGTTTCTATATGTATATTGTATTGTAAATAACATATCTTGATGAATGAATATAAAATATGTTGGTTTTACCAGTTTGGGTTTCCAGGGGAGAAATATGTGTGTAATGTTTGTATTTTCCATTGTACCTTTTCTGTTCTTTTACTAGAAATATGTTTGCAGTAAATATTGTACAAGGTTAAAATCTACAGTGAGCCAGTTTCCTTGGTCTAGGAGTTACCCTTCTTTGATAACACGATAAATATGAAGTTTCTATTGTTGAGTTCTCTTGACCTATATGTCCATGATCTGATTAGTGGATTCTTGTTCCATGTTGTTAGGTTTGAGATCTATCGGTGTCAATTGTTCTTCTATATATAAGGTGTCCAATAATAGTGGAAAGTATGGTTGGAGGAGGTCCATATTAAACAATGGGTGCAAGCCAAGGAAGGCTTGAATGTTGAGCTCAAAAACTTTGTCCCCCACAACATTCTTGATGGTGTAATGCCTATAGTGGAGTGGAGAAAGCTTATGATGGTGTCTTGTAAGGAATTATTTCTGCAAGTGAAACTAAAATTTATCTCCCACCTGGAACATGTGTGGCACTCGATGTTGATCATGGCACTACTTCTACTTGAAATTGGACTTCTACAAAATATCCAGAACCTGTTGTCAGATGTGCTGTATTCGTTCAATCAACCAGGTGGATTTTTTGTCTTGGGTTTGATCATGGGATGATCCTTCCTATGTCGATGCAAGGGGTAGTGCAACATCCATGGGATCCAATGGTTGAAATCCAAACCCCACCTGAAAGGATTTCTGGCAGATTGAGCTATGTATGGCTCTATTGCAAGTATGTTGAACATAGGGAAGGCTCTTATCCCATGTGCAAGAATGCTTGGAATTGCACATGCACAAGATATGCACAATCATCCTATTGATGACCTCGAGTTGGCCATCCATTTAAGGGTCGAAGGCAGTGGATTTGGTGAGCTTGGTGTCCAGTCGTGGAGAGAGGCTCGAACAAAATGTGTTGAGGAACCAGAAGTCCCAATTTGAGATGATGGTTTCTTGTATAATCCGAAAATGTACCCACAATGATTCAAAGAAGAGCTTGGTAGTGGCCTTTGTTGTGATGCTCTTCTTGAAGGAGGAAAGAATATCCATATTGGAAAATCGATCAACAACCATAAAAACAAAGTCATTTCCCTCCTTGGTTGAAGGAAGGCCTGACATGTAGTCCATCGATATGGATCCCCAGGTCCCGTCAGGAGTAGGAAGAGATGTGTACAAGCCTTGTTTCTTAATGGTCAGTTTAGAAATGGTGTAGGTCGTGCAGGACCTGACATACTTTCTAAGATCCTGTCGAAGTTTTTGATAATAGAAATATTGATGCAACACTGCCACTGTATTTTCTATGCTGAAGTGTCCTACCATTTTACTCTAGTGATATTCCAAAATAAACTTCGCTCACTCGCTTGATTGGATGCAGAGATGGCCCAAATGGAACCACAACCCATCCTAAATATGGAAAACAATCACAACTGTGTTTGTGCCATACATATTGTAGGTAGTGGGGAATCCATGATATATCTCATAGATTTGGGGCCATTCAAAGGTCTCATTTCCACAAGAGTGTAGCACCATGGTTAGTGCTTAAGTTGGAGCTCGATTGAGGAATTCAATGACGCGATTGATGCTCCTTGTCTTATACTTAATGTTGAAATGGAATTGGTTCAAGTATGTGGACCACTTATGATGAAGGTCATTTTCAAATTTTCCTTATGTATGCATGAACTATAGAGGCTTATGATCAATGTGGATGTTTGTCTCCTTCCTGAGAATGTAATGCCTCCCATAGAAATAGGCTTGTACAATCGAGTACATTTATTTTTCATAAGTAGGGTACTTATAGATGGTATCTAGTAGTGTCTCACTATGACAGGCCATGGGATGTCTTTGTTGAGTGAGAACATTGTCGAGATTATACTCTAAAGAATTTGTCTCAATCTCAAAAGGTTGTTGTAGGTTAAGTAATGAATGCACCAGGGCTGAGGACCTTTTTTGCTTATAATGATAGAACACTTTCTGTTGGAACTGGCCCCACATGAAATTATCCTTTCCACCACCTCTGGTCACTTGGATAAGGGCCCATGGAATGTGGGAGTATCCCAACATGAACCTACAATACAATTTGGGAAGGCATAAACAGATCCAAATATGAGTGAGTGTGGTCAGGGTTGGCCAATCAAGAATGACTTAGATTTTGTCTCGATCGACATGAACCCCATGTTCGTCAACAATGTATCCTAGGTACTAGATCATGTTCATGATGAAGGAGCATTTTTCCAAATTTTCATATAGCTTGTGTTGTTAGAGAGTGTGACAAACCTACTCAATATGTTGCAAGTGTTCTTCCCAACTCTTTTTGAATCTGAGGATTCCATCCAAATAAAACACCATAAAATAGTTGTTGAAATTCTAGAAGATAGCATCCATCATCCTCATGGAAGTTGTTTGAGAATCTGTCAAGCAAAAGGTCTTGACTAACCATTTAAAAATACCTTATTTGGACTTGAATGAAGTCTTCCATACATAGTTATGCTCTATTGGGACTTAGTGGTAGTTATAATTCATACCTATATTACTGAAGTATTTGGTCCCCTTGATCCAAGTGGATATTGGGGGCCACACACCTATTCCAACTGGCTCCTCGTGTCTGTTTTTTGTTCAACACATTCTTATGTATTTATTTGTAATTGTAGGTTCTACACTTATGGGGTTGTATGAAGCCCCACACATCCTCCAAGTTGATACGAGCGGCCTCTCACCTTATCCGAATTTATTATTTTTCATATTTTCATATAAACACATCATGTTCTACTTCCAGGGGCCCTAAATGATGTTTTTTTGGATTTCCACAATCCAAATTTAGATTAATTTAGAGTTTGAATGCATACTTTGTATATCTCTGAAACACCTTTCCAATGGGCTATCACATGCCTAAAATAGAGGTCGTATGAAAAAGTTATGACTCTGAGAAGTTGAGGTACCAAATTACACCAACTTACCCATAAGGCCCACACGACTTTTGGTGTTTCACCTTCTAGGGTTAGGTTTTTGGATGTTTAGGGTTTTAGATTTCATGAGTAATATAAAAAAGGCCTCTAGAGCCTCGTTTTAATCCATTCTACTCATACGGATGCACATAGTAGCCACATCTCTTCTCAGAGATAATTACCACCACTCGAGCAAGTGTTTCAATTCTATAGTTTTACAGTTTCATCCTATTTTATTATTTAATAGAAGATATTGTTCACTGGATATTTGTTTTATTCTTCATATCTTTTTGTTTATTGTATTCAATCTGTTAATAAGTTATTTCCTCTCATAAATATGGATCAGTGGTCTCAGAGTGGTCTGCTCCTCATTTATTGTTCTTCATACATGTCCCCAACAAGATCTAGGTACAAGAAGTTTGGAATCAAACCAATCGAGCCATTACAAGATAGGTCGCTCCGAGCCCAAAAAAAATCATGGGGGATGAAAAGAAAGATGATGGAGCAAGAGATTCTATTAAAATTTTTCTTGAGGAATCCCTCACGTGACAAAGGAATGAAATGATGGACAACTTCGTGCATATCCTTCAACCACTCCCAAGAGGAGAAGCATCTTCATCAAGCGGCCATGAAACCCCCTTCAATGCACACGAATTTTTTTATATTTCATTATTTGAAGGACTGATAAATGGTTGAATCTGCTCAAAGGATATTTTTCGGTCCACAATTTTTCCGATAGGGAAAAGATCACTTTTTCACTCCTCAAGGTCATTCCCCATGTTAAATACTGGTGTGATACTTACTCTGAGTAAAGGTTCCTGGAGGACTATACAATGTTTGTAGCGGACCCTATATGGGATTCCTTCTAGGATTCCATTAAAGAACAATACTACCTTGTTGGAAGCTATGAGGACCAACACACAATATGGACCACCCTACGTCAAGAAAGGGACCAGACAGTACCATATTTCACCAATATTTTCCATACCCTGCACACCAAATTGGGTATCAAATACTCTGAGCATCATCTTGCGCTCAAATATTGTGGTTGTTTGCATATATACATCAGAACATAAATGGATTTCCTGGACATCGTCTCATTGGGCATGACTTATAGATATGCTATCAAGATCGAGTAGACATTTAAGAAGAAATGACGAGAGTTTGGATCTACAAACCCCTCATAGCTGAAGAAGGGAAAAGGCAACCCCAATGCAGACAACAAGGGAACAAGTTGAGATGGTCACCCTTAGTAAAATTAGTCCAAGCCATAAGACAAGAAGGATAATGAGAAGACGAAGAAGGACATGGTAAAATGGTGTGAGTACGATAAAATTCCTTGGCACAACACCACAAAATGTCACTCTAAGAAGTCCATCATGTTTGAGCTGAAGAATCCTAAGTTAAAGGACGATTCTGATTCTGAGTCAAATACTGAAGGAGGGAAGTGGATTATCGATGCTAAACCTAGTGCCAGCATTGCTACCACCAAATTCTGGCAAAGTGAACCAGAAGAACCAGAGGAAGGGAAACACCTCTTTCACTCGTAGATGTGGGTAAAGGGGGATCTTCTTCATTTCATTGTTGATAGAGGTAGTCAAAAGAAACTAATTTCAACAGAGGTTGTCAAGTGGCTAGACCTACCAATAACACTGCACCTGCACCCATACACCATTGGTTGGCTTCGCCAAGGAAGAGATATTTGTGTCATTCAACAATGTCGTCTTCCCTACAACATCAATCCTTTCAAAGATGAGGTACTATGTGATATTCCTATTCTTGAAGTTTGTGATGTTCTTTTAGGACAACCATATTTGTGGAAGCGTCATGTTGTGTATGAGTCTAGACCCCGCAGTGTTATTATTAATTTGGGTACATAATTGTACAAGATCCCAGAGGTGGCGCCGCCTACTTCTATTTCTTTAATCTCTACTAAGAAATGTAGTAAGGTCATTTCATAGACGAGGAATTTCATCTTCTTTGAGATTAATGCTCATAGTAAGAAGAAGGTCGTTGCCACATCTATGGCCTATACACAACGCCTCTCTTTGCAGAAAAATAAAGTGGACGGGACCGTGGAAGAATATAGAGACATATTATGCACACTTACAGGGGTATTGACACACTTTCAATTCAAGCATCCAATTGATCTGACCCACGACACACCTCTATCTAATGGACTAGTCTATCAGCACTCACTGATTTAGAATGAAGAAATTAGGCATCAGATCCAAGATCTTTTTCAAAAGGGGAACATCATACCCAAATCCTCTCCTTGCAGAAGCCCGATTGTATTGGTGCAGAAAAAGGATAAGAATTGGCGGCTCTGCATTGATTACAAATCCTTAAAAAAAATCACAAACAGGAACCGCCACCCCATTCCTAGGACCGATGACCTTCTTGAACAACTCGACGGGTTAAATTTCTTCAGCAATATTGACCTAAATTCTGGCTACCACCAGGTTCCCAATGAACCAATTGATGTATGGAAGACAACCTTCAATTCTAAAGAGGGTCTCTACGAATGGCTAGTCATACCCTTTGGGTTAACAAATGCACCAGAAAATTTCATAAGGTTGACGGATGATGTATTGAGACCCTTCATCAAATTATTTGTTGTAGTATATTTGGATGACATCCTCATCCTCACAAGAATGTGGGAGGAGAACATGTGGCATATTCAACAGGTTTTCAGAAATCTGTAGAAGTAGAAGCACAAGATTTATGCCAACTTGGAAAAATGCTCTTTTGGTATGAATAGGGTCCAATACTTGGGCTACATGGTTTATGAGCATGGGTTACATGTTGATCTAGCTAATATCCAAGTCATCCGTGACATCCCAACCTCGACCGCACTGACTAATCTTCAGATCTTTTTGGGACTAGCCAACTTCTACCAATGGTTCATGTTGGGATTCTCCCATATTGCATGGGACCTCAACTAGGTGACCAAGGAAGCGGCAGGGAAACGTTTGTGTGGGGAAAGTAGCAACAATGAGAACTCAATGATCAAAAGCAGCTCTCGTGCTAAGCTCTAGTACTCCCCTTGTTCGATCTACAACAACCATTCAAAATTGAGACTGATGCATCTGAGTATGTTGCAGGTACAGTTCTCACTCAGCATGGGAATCTAGTGGCATACCATAGTGAGACACTCTCTGATACTGTCTAGAAATACCCCACCTATGACAAGGAAATTTTTTCCATTATACAAGCCTGTCATCAATGGAAAAATTACATTCTAGGGAAGGATACGATCATACACACTGATCACAAGCCTCTGTAGTTCATATAGACACAAGGGAAATGACAGAATGAATTCCATCAGAAGTGGTCCACCTACCTGTAGCAGTTCCATATCAACATCAAGTGTAAGACATGTATCTCCAATCATGTCATTGACTGCCTCAGTCAGCCTCCTGTGGTTGGACTCACCATTGTGCTCCATTCTTATGGACATGAAGAATCTGAGTGGCCCCAAACTTATCAACAAGATTTTAACTTAGCCAACACATATCAGTTCTTGGGTACAGGAACAACTGTCACTGATTTTCAAATTCATGATAGAATCCTATGCCAACTAGACCATCTTTGTGTTCCTACAAGTGAGCGTGCAAATGTTATTTTGGAAGCCCACTACAGTCAGGTGGCATGAAATGTTGGCTTAGAGAAAACTATGGTGGTTATTTAGAAACATTTTTATTGGCCAAAAATTTGATAGGAAATAAACAACTGTATCCTATCTTTCACTCCATATGTTATTTCCAAGCCAACCATCAAGAAGCAAGGCTTAGATACCCCTCTTCCTATTCCCAATAATCCTTGGGAATCCATCTCAATGGATTAAATATCTAGATTTCCATCCACCAAGCAAGGAAATAACTGCGTGTTTGTGGTCGTTGATCAGTTTTCAAGGATGGCCATCCTTAGAGCCTATAAGAACAATGTCATAACGGAATATACTGTGAATTTATTCTTCAAATGAATGTGGGTCCACTTTGGGATACCACATACCATCATCTCTGACCGAGACAGTCGTTTCCTCAATGCCTTTTCATCGAGTATTTGGTCTCTGTTGGACACCAAACTCACAAAATCCACTTCTTTCCACTCCCAAACTGATGGCCAAACAGAGGTCGTCAATCAGATGATTGTTCACATCCTGTGCATGTACAAATCTAACCATCGATGTACATGGGACAAGAGTTTCCCATATGTCCAACACAATTACAACATGACTCTCCATATTTCCATCGGCCATAGCCCATTTCAGGTGGGTTTGGGATTCCAACCCTTGAGACCCTGTAAGGTAGATAGAGAGGTAGTGGGGGCGAGAAGAGGGCCCATAGTGATAATAGTGGAGGTCATTCAATGTAAGGGGGACTAGGTCCACTATATTATTAAATAAGGCCCAGTATAGTAGTTAGATATAATAAATGGGTAATTAGATATAATAAATGTAAGATGACTTCTTAGAAGGTTCTACTTCTAGAAGATTCCTCCTCTAGAATGTTATTAGGTGATGGTAGCACTATATAAAGGGGTTCAAGCAATATAATGAGACATGAAGAGAAGTATTGTATTGTGATTTGTAGCTCAATAGGAGGATTCCCCCTCGAAGAGGCAAGTGAATAGGAGAGGATCCATTCCATAATAGGATCTATTGTATGGTGTTGCCCTACCTCAAGGGTTTTGATATAATAAAGTGTGGTTTCTTCTATATTGCTTTGTGGATCTATTGTGTATTCAGTATTTGTGGTGATTATATTTTTATATCTATTCAGGTTCTTAACAATTGGTATCAGAGCACTTTCCTTGGGCACACATTGTGGGCAATTTTTTTTTATTTTTGCATATAATTTTTTTTCGGAGAAGAAAAAAGAGGGCCGCGACATTATCAAAGTTTTTGGTATATTTCTATTCAAATTTTGCACTAAAGGGTTTTATATATTATTTCCTCTCATAAAAACACCCAATTTGAAAAAAAAAATCGTCTGAAACGAAGTTCGGGAAGTCAAGATATTGAAGTTTTAAAATCTGCAAATTTTCAGGATTTTTTCCGCGGACGGCGGTGAGAATTGTTTTTATTTTTATAGCATATGGAGGCCGAATTTGCTCAAATAAGTTACAGATCTGAGTTCCTCTCACAATTTCACCCAATTTCAAAAAAAAATCAGCCAAAACGAAGTCCGGGAAGTGAAGTTATGAGCATTTTAACTTCAGCAGTTTTTTAGGGTTTTTCCAGAAAAAATCACGATTTTCTGCCGTAACTTATTGGGTGAGTTCATAGGATGCTCAGATGGCTATTTCTTCTCAAAAACTGAAATAAATTCTTGAATCATTCAAAGCCCAATTGTTTCACATATTGTATGACAAATTGGATGCATTTGTACATGGCCTCACAGACATCCTCACAGACGGCCTCAATGATAGTTTTCGTAGTATTCAAGATTCATTGAATAACATGCAGGAGATATCTCTTATGGAGGGCCTCAGGGATGAATATAATCAAGAATTATATGCTTGGTATGATTTTGAGGCATATTGTGATGATTGGTATATGGATAGTTGTCATTTCTGGGATGACAACCACTTTCATATTTTATTTGATGACTCTACTCCACCTTCGGTAGAGAACATCAATGTCCCACATCAGGAGCTAGTTACTAGCGTTCAGTCTACATATTCTACAGTGGTATTATTCATTCCAGATTATGTTACGACCATTTTCCACTATGTGGATGGATCTTCTTATTTGGATCCACATGATAAGTGTCAGTCTTTGGATCATCATTTGGAGTTGGTTATTGGGTTCCAAAATCTTCCACGAGGAGTTCACATGAGCACTTGGACATGGCACCCAGGCTTACAATGGTGGTTAGACTACTTCATCATGGTGGATTTCCTTTCTACATGGGACCTTGGTTCTTCAATCTTCTTCAACATTATGTTCCAAAATTATCCATGGGACCTTGGTATATGGTTGTACATCAAGCGTTGAGGACAACGCTTTCATAAG
>ML791471.1:103786-179182 GCA_009831015.1 Picea engelmannii
TTAGATATAATAAATGTAAGAGGACTTCTTAGAAGGTTCTACTTCTAGAAGATTCCTCCTCTAGAATGTTCTTAGGTAATGGTAGCACTATATAAAGGGGTTCAAGCAATGTAATGAGACATGAAGAGAATTATTGTATTGTGAGTTGTAGCTCAATAGGAGGATGCCCCGTCGAAGAGGCAAGTGAACAAGAGAGGATTCCTTCCATAATAGGATCTATTGTATCGTGTTGCCCTACCTCAAGGGTTTTGATATAGTAAAGTGTGGTTTCTTCTATCTTGTTTTGTGGATCTATTGTGTATTCAGTATTTGTGGTGATTATATTTGTAGATCTATTCAGGTTCTTAACGTACCCATTGATGTTGCACTTCCTCTTTACACTGCATAGACAGACTATTCCCCTCATCACTATGAGATCAAAAAAGCCACCCAATTCATTGAGCAGATTCAACATATCTGCCAACACATCCAGGAGATTTTGTAGAAATCCAATGCTAAGTACAAGAAGCGCCATCATCAACAAATGGTACCACACCCATTTCAGGTTGCTGACAAATTCCGGTTGCATTTGTAAAAGGAGAATCTCATCGGGCCCCATCGCAAGCTTCGCCCACTTTGTTATGGGCCTTACACTCTTCACCAAGGCTATGGGTAGAAATTATTTTGAGCTCAACACTCCACCCTTCCTTGGTCTACATCCAATATTCAATGTGTACCTCCTTCGGCCATATTTTCCCCCATTATTGGAAACCTACGAGATCACAGAACAATTGACACCAACATAGCTCAACCTTGACTGGATGGAACAAGAATCCATTGATTAGATAGTGGACACACAAGATAAGGGCACTCGCTAGCAGTGGATTCAACTTTATTGGGTTATCAAGGAAGCGAAACGCCTACACCAAGGAAAGTGGCTCACCTGGGGCCAAATCCAACAAAAGTTTCCTCACCTGATGGGGGAACTCAATGCAATAGAAACCATTCCTTCTTAAGGGTGGAGAATTGATCTAGGTGTATATTGATGGACACCCACCTATTCCAACTAGCTCCTTGTGTTTTTTTTTTGTTCAACATGTTCTTTTGTACTACTTTGTAATTGTGATTTCTACACTTCTAGGGTGGTATGACTCCCCACACATCCTCCACATGGATATGGGTGGCCTCTTGCCTAATTCAACTAGATTATTTTTCATAATTTCATGTCAGCACATCTTGTTGTACTTCTAGGGCCATTTTGGGGCCCTAAATGTTGTTTTTTTGGCTCGCCATAGTCAAACTAGAGACAGAGTCAGAGTTTGATGGCGGAATGTGTAGGTCTCTAAAATACCTTTTCAACAGGCTATCACACACCTAAAAAAAAGGTCTTATGCAAAAGTCACGACTCTCATAATTTGAGGTACCAAATTACACTAACTTACCCATAGGTCCCACATGACTTTTGGCGTTTCACCATCTAGGGTTAGATTTTTGGATGTATAGAGTTTTTGCATTCATGATTAATATAAAAAATGCCTCTCAATCCTCATTGTAATCCATTCTGTGCATATGGATGTACGTACAAGGCACATATCTTCTCAGAGATAGATACCACCATTTGAGACGGTGGTTCAGTTCTGTAGTTTTACAATTTCATCCTATTTCATCCTATTTCATTATTTAATAAAAGATAATGTTCACTAGATATTTGTGTCATTCTTCATATCTCTCAGTTTATTGTATTCATTCTATTACTAACTTCGTTCCACTCCTAAATCCATATCACCCCTTGAGTTGGTCAAGGATATTGTCAGTTTGGGGAATTGGGTACTCGTTCCCGACTATGATTTTATTTAGAGCCCAATAATCAATGCAGAGTCACTAGATCCATATTTCTTCTACACAAGCATGATTTGGATTGCACAAGGTGATAAGCTTGGTCAGATGTGCCCATTTTCTAGCAGATCTTGGATCTTGCGCTTGATTTCCTCATTTTATGACATATAGTGGTGATAGAATGGTCCATTGGGTAGCGGTGCATTGTGGGTCGGATCAATTCAATGCTTGAACTAATAGTGTAGAGGTACCCGAGTGGGTGGGGAGAAGATGTCTCTGTATTCTTCCACGACCTTATCCACTTTATTTTATTGTGTGGACAGACTTTCCATGGAGACCTTGGATGTGGTTGCAACCTTATTTTCCCTTTGAAGAAGACAAACTTCTCATTCTCATAGATAAACTTCCTACATTTCTTGGAAACTATCAAGGAAATGGTAGTAGGTTAGACTACCTTAGGTATCCTGTACAATTTCCTCTCCAAAGTAATAATAACACTACAAGGACTAGAATCATATACAACATGATGTTTCCATAAATAATCTAAGCCCAAAAGAACATAAAAAACTTCAAGAGGGGTGACATCACACAATACCTCATGTTTGAAGGGCTTGATGTTAGAGGGAAGGAGACAATGTTGGATGACACAAAGATCACTCCCTTGGCATAGCCTTCTAATGGTGTACAATTATGGGTGTGGTGTTGTCAGTATATCAAACCACTTGATGACCTTCATTGAGATGAAGTTCGTCTCGCTACCATTGTCAATGATGAATTGCAGCGGGGTACCCTTCACCCACATATGTGAATGAAAGAGGCACTCACATTCCTCTTGCTGACGAGGTTCATCGGGATGGATCTTGGTGGTAGAAATGGTGGCACTAGGTTCTGCATTAATGAACCATGTCCATTTCTTTGTTTCTAACTCATAATCGAAACCCACATGTGATTTAGGCACTTTCACCTTGGCCACCAATAATTTATTTTAGTGGAATTCAACGATGTTATGGAAATGGATATTATGGAACATGCAAAGGTTCCTAGTGTATTTGTTTGTTTTCATCTTAGATTGGTTTTCTTGAGGCTATCCATCCTTTTTCTATCCTTTTTTGTTTTGGTTGGGGCGTATTTTTCCCTGCTTCTAATGTGAGGGGTTCATAGACCAAAATTCTCACCTATTTTTTTTAATATTTTTCTTGATTTTGATAGTATATCGATAGGTCGCTTCGAAGGATGAGATGTCCAGAAACACTATTTATCTCTAAATTATCTATGTAGACCACCTTGGTACTTAAGTACCAGATGTCACTGAGATTCTTTTATATCGAGCTTGGTGTGCAAGGTATGGAATAAATTGGTGAACTCTCGCAGTTTTTGGTCCCTTCCCTCCCACAATGTGGTCCATCTTGTAAGTTAGTTGTCATAAAAGCCCCAAGTGGGTGTGACTAAAAATAATGTAAATTCCTCTATTTCCTTTTTCTCATCGAAAGTCTCCCACCAATATTTGACATGGGGGACTACCTTCAGGAGCAAAAATGTAATATTTTCTCTATTGAAACATTTATGGATAGAAAAATACCCTTCTATAAGGATTAACAATTTTTCTACAACATTTGCATGTATTTGGCCTTCAAATATAGTAATATAAAAATTGATTTGTACCTTAAAGGGGGCAGCATCGCTGCTCAAGTAAGATCTGTCGCTTGTTTATGGTCATCGAAGGATTTGTGCAAAATTATCTATCATCATGTTCCTCTTTCGAGTGAAGACTTCCTCATCATATTTTCCCCATCATCTCTCTTTTTTTCCCGCATGGGCGGTCATGGGGTTCTACGAGGTCGATCTTACAAAGGGTAAACTGGTTTGAGTCCCAACTACTTATACCATGAACTCGTTGGGAACATGCAGAGAGAAAGAAATGAAGAGAAAACCAATCTGATACCACTGATCCAAATTTATGAGAAGAACCAAATGAAACATATATCTATAACATTAAAACAGATACACAGTGAACAATAGTAGAGATACAGTCAAACTTAAATTCTTTTTAAGAAAGAAATATGTTGAAACTGTAAAATGTAGAATGAAATAATCTTGCTCGAATGGTGGTAGCTAATATCTAAGAAGAGATTTTATTGATATGTGCATTCACCTGATCACATTACAATGAGGGCTCGAGGCCTTTTTATCATGAATAAGTAATCATAAAACCCTAGACATCCAAAAACCTAACCCTAAAAGATGAAGTGCCAAACATCACGTGGGCCCTGACGGGGTAGGTTGGTAGATCAACTTCCTGGGGTTGTAACGTTTTCATACGATATCCATTTTAGGTGCACAATATCTCGTTGGAAATGTCTATCCGATGAATACACATTTTTCCATCACACATTAACTTTGTCTATAGTGTGACTAGCAAGCCCAAAAAATGTTGTTTAGGGCCTCAAAATCTAGAAAAAAAATGGCAAGATGAAAATTCTATGTCAGCAAGTTGGAAAAGGTGGGTGGCCACGGTCGATATCCACCTAGATCATGTGTATATCAATTCATATACATACAAGAAAATAATAATTAGATCATTTATATCATTTTTCTTGATATATAATGTGAGTTCACTTTAACTTCTATTAAATCCCTATTTTAGAAAATAATTATCTATCTTACTATAACATGATCTTGGAGATTTTTTAATCCCGTAAAGATACTTTTTTAATTTGTAAACTTTATGTTCAATTTCTGTAACTTTGTATCCTTAGGAATGCTTAATATAGACATATTATTTTAAAGCACCATTTATAAAGGATGATTTCACATCAAGCTGATAAAACAACCATTTATATTGTGCTTCTAGTGCTAAAACAATTCTTATTGTATTCTGGATTGTAATAGGAGCATATGTTTCATTGTAGTCTATGCCTAGTTGTTGAGAAAACCCCTTTTTCCACTAACCTTGCTTTGTTATTTTTTATGGACCGAGGTTCATCAACTTCATACTTTGTCTTGTACACCCATTTTATCTCGATGACTTATTTTTCAGTAGGATGATCCACGAGCTCTCATGTTTCATTCCTTATAATTAATGCAATCTCTTAATCCATTTCTTTGCACCATGCTTCATGTTTTACTACATCTTCAAAGAATCTTGTCTCTACTTCGATTTGAGACATTTAAGCAAACATAGAATATGCATAAATTTTGTTTAAATATTTTACCTTTCTTAGAGGAGGAATTGGACTTGAAACAAGGTTTGAAGTTGAATAAGATGATGGAGTGGATGTAGTATGAGTAGTACTTAGTCTACTCGTTGGATTTGTAGAAAAAAATGATTCATCTTCTTGTATAATAATTATTGTATTTTCTTATTGCAATTCTTGATTTCACTACCATTATTCTTTTCCATTAAAAACACATCACGATTAAGAAATGATATTTAGGTTTGTGGATTATATAATTTGTAAGCCTTTGTCTCCTCACAATAGCCAATAAAATCACATTTCACACTTTTTTTTATGTAGTTTTTTCCTTTTTTTATGTAGGAACATGAGCATAAGTGATACAACTAAGGACTTTCGAATGATAAACACCATGTTTTCTTCCACTAAATGCTTGGTACAAATTCATATTTTACACACATCTTGCTGGACATTTATTAAGAAAATAAATAAATGTAGCTATAACTGCCAATTTTTTTTTATTATAATACTTTTACCTTTCAACATACTCTTAGACATCTCAACAATTTTCAGATTCTTACATTCGGATAGACCATTCTAATGGGGAGTAGAACCTACTATCAATTTCCTATATATGCAATTATTTTTTAAATAATAATCTAAATCATTAGAACTAAATTATACCCCTACATTTATGTGTAACGTCTTTCAAAGAAAACCACATTTCATCTATTCTTACTCATAGGAATGCCAAGGGTGAATAATTTCCAATTAGTTTCATAAGCAAGACCCTTAATGATTATGAATTGAGATATTCAAAATTGGAGAAGTCATATCTCCTATGAGAGAGGTGGCACACTTTTGGACTTACATAAGAAATTATCATGTCATTGTGTATGTTCCATGCTCTCCTATGAAGATTCTTTTAAATCAACAATTGAGGGAAGGAAAATGGGAAAACTTCCTGGCAAAGATTCAAGAATATGCTATTGAAATTAATCCTTTAAAAGAAGTTAAAGGACATGGTTTATGTAATCTCATTGTAAATGGTGATTCTTTGGATGGATTACTTTTGATCTAAGTAGGAGAACCCATGGAAGTTTCAGAATGGTATAAAGATATTATATTCTACTAGATGTATGAACAATATCCAATAACCATGAACCCTAAAGAGAAAATAAAATTGAAGATGAAGTCAAGTCAATATGTGTGTATTGTTGATATATTGTTCAGGAGGAACTATGATGACATATTTTTGAGATGTTTTGATTAAAGGAAAGCTCAAGGATTGATGAAATTATTCCATGAAGGTATATGTGGTGGAAATTTTGCACCTACCTCCACCTCCCATAGAATAATAAGAGTTGGGTTTTATTGTCCATAAGGTTTTAAATACTCATATGCTACCATAATGAAGTGTGTATCTTGTCAAAAAATTTAGGGGAAAATGAAAAAATCTGCAATGCCATTGCAACCTATATCCATAGAAAAACCATTTTCCCAATGGGGACTCAATGTTGTTGGACCAATAAATCCAAATTCAAGAAAAGTAAATACATCTATCCTCACCACTACAGATTATTTTACAAAGTAACCGGAAGTAGTAGTATTAAAAAGGGTGGATTTTGAAGAGTTGATTAAGTTTCTCAAATATAATATTTTGTCAAGGTTCAGTGTCCCAGAAAAATTTATTACTAACAAGGGCTTGATTTTCATTGGCTCAAAATTTACATAATTTTGTGGATAATATGAGATTTTTGTGGGGCAATCATCAAATTATTATCCACAAGGGATGGTCTTGCAAAATCCACTAATATGACACTCATTTAGATATTGAAGAAAATTATTGATAAGAACCAAAGGAATTGGCATTTGAAGTTGATTGATGCTTTGTGGGGGAGAATAATGACTCTGAAAGACAACACTAGGATGTGTCTGTAAATATTGGTTTATGGGAAAGAAGCAAAAATGAAAATTAGCCTCGAGCTAAATGCCTTATCTTTTGTAGTGAATACAAAGGATAAAGAAAATAGTTCACCTATGAAAAAGAGAGTGAACTAGTTATTGAAATTGGAGGAAGAATGAAGCAAAGCCTTGAATAGAACTTCTCCAAGAAAACAAAGTATCAAAAAATATTTTGATCAGAATGCAACCATAAATAATTTTGAATAGGGAGAAATGGTGTTACTCTGGAACAAAGTTAAGGAGAAACAATCGATGGACATGAAATTGAAAGAACTTTGGGTTGGACCATATATCATTGAAAATATCCTAGGTTTTAATGCCTATTTTCTCAAATATATGAAGGGTAAAATGTTAATGTTTCTTCTTAATGGGAAACATTTGAAAGGTTTATTCCTCTGAAAGTTTCTCATTTCCTTGTACATAATTTTTCATTTACTTAGTTTGTATATCCTTACCTTCTGACTCCATATCCCAATGGATGGAAGCATATTGTAATGCATATTTTGGATTCTTGACAACCTATAGGGGGTTATCATCCCATAGTTAGAGCCATTTGTTGAGATCATTTCATATTTCCTGGTTTTCCTTCAACATTCTATCTACCCAACTTCTTTTTTCCATTTATTTTCCCTCTTCTACACCTCCCCTTATTTCCCTTTTTCTTTTATCCTTTCTTCTCTCCCTTTCTGGTTACTATACTTAGTCATATTTTAGTGATTGGTGGGTTCACGAGTTGGCAGGTTGGTGAAACTTCATATCCATCCACTTTCTCATGTCATAAGCCTTCTACTACACTTATCCATTTTTTAATTGAGCGGGTTCATAGGTTAAATCCCTCATCCTCCAAGATCTGTGACCTTCTCTTTGAATCCTAGGTTCTGTGATCTACATTTTGACCATCATCTTTGTTCCAGGTGTTGAGCTCCAAAGTATTTTATTCCTTTTTTCATGCAAGTCTGAACAAGCTCCTTTCTACACATAGTATGTTTTTAATCATCCATAATCACGAATTCACGGGTTGGCGGGTTCATGAAAAGATTTATATCCAAACTCTCTCTCAATCGTCCCCACCATTTTGTTGTTTTCCCCAATACACATTAAGTGTTGTTTAATGCTAATAGCTATTGTCCAAGCTCCAAAAGATCGTCATTAATGGAAAAAGTCTTGAGGAATTACTCATTAAATTTTATTCAATCTTCATTTTCCAAGGGATTAAATTATCATTATATCTTTGAAAAGGTTTATTTGAGTTTATTATCCAACCGAAGAAATGTTCCTGTCAACCTATGACAAAATCATCTATACAACATATTTGTTGTGATACTCTAAATATATTTGGTTCTGAATACCAGAACCTCTAGTGGTCAAGAGAATATTCATATTATTTCTCTCCTCCTTCCCAGAATGATGTAATTTGGGCATCTGGAATCACTCATGTTGGGTGTGTTCCTAAGGTTTTTTGTTGTAAATAACTCATTGCATGGTTTGTTGACAAGTACATGCCAATTCAAAGAATTATACAAATCCAGGATCATTCTCTGATTTCTCTTTCAACTCAAGTTTTTTGCAAGATGTTAAAGATGCCAGAGTCAACTCTTACTTTCAAAGGTGAATATTGCAAATAATTCTTAAAAAAATATAGCAACAGGCTTGACCTCCTTCCTTAATATTTGGAGAATCTTGCATCTATCCCAACAGACATAACCAAAATCTAGGTTGAGTCATTTAAAAATCCTTATCAAAAAATTGCATGGCTATTTCCCAGGTTGACAGGTCAGGAAAACAATTATTCTATCTCTTTCATTATTATATATATTATGTATTTTAAAGTGTAAGAACAAGGCATTTTTTATTGGGGAAAACGCATTTCTATAGAAATATCATCCGAGTTGTGAAACACATACAGTTACCATTTGGTATCAGGCACTATGCAGACATACGACCCCTCTATTTTTCTATGAATTTTATAATAATTTTGTTTCAATATTCAAAAGAATTTTGTTGAGAGAAAAAACTTCAAGGATATGTGACCAGGCTACAATATTTTTATAGAAAAAATCAACAATAAAACAAAAGGAGAATCATAGTTTCATAAGGATATTCTGCTGGAAAGAGAATCCTTCTTTTCTCACGTATGAGGTATATGAAAAAATATTTATTACAGAGGTGGAAAGGGAATATAACTTTTGGCAACATTTTTTCAATGAAAAAGGAAAAAATCAATTTATTCCCTTGCCATGGAATATTGGAGAGTTCATGTTCAGAAATATAAATAAAATTGATGAATTTGAAAATCATTTTAGCAATGTGAATTTAAAGTATGCTAAAAATATCAAAGGTTTTGATCTAAACAAAATATTTTTGGGACATATGCGTTCAGTGGGTTTTAGTAACTCTTTCATTAAGACTATATTGAATGAAGAGGAAGAAGGTAATATCCAAAGCACTCATGTACATGATAATGGTTATCTAGAAACATTACTTAGAAGTATTGTTTTTTATAAGAAAAGGGGAAAAGGTCCTAGTGACAAAAGCGATCAATATCAAGATCCTACTCCCAATAATACTACACCCAAGAGAAATTATCCAACATCCCACTTATTTAAAAGGGTTGTCAATAGTAGCTGCAATGGAGGGGGAGAGAAGAATCCCCCCCCTATGAAAATTCAGAGTTCACACAAGCTCCCCATGAGAAAGAAAGAAAACATTTAGTGCACGAGGAAGAAGACAATCTTATAGAAAATTACATACAAAGATTTTCTTTGGAGGATATGGAACTACAATTAGATATTGATAAAACATTTTATGCAATAGAACAACCAAAAATTATGGCTCAACCAAACTCTTTATTGGAATTCATTGGAAATGAGATATTTAGTGAAGAAGAATCATTCACTTCTCAAAGTGTTTTTTTTATAAAGATTCTAAAAAGTAGATTGTAGAAAGAAGTCACCAGAAGAATAAAAAGGAAAGTCATGCTTAGAGGTCAACTTGAAGGATATGAGACCATCCCAGATTTCCAAAATCCATAGGGAAACCGAGGATGCACTTGAAGACTCTATTGATGGCTTAGAATATGAAAATTCCAAACTAAAGGAGAGGATCAGAGAATTGGAAACTGCCTTAATGCCTCTTCCAATCCTAGCAAGTCCTTTGACAATTGTTAAACCAACTACACCCAGTATTAAATTAAAAGTGTCTTTTAGTTTTCTCACAGCGGTCCAAAGTTATGTGGAGAAAAACATTGAAAAGCGAATGTCATTGATAATAGAAGCATGGGAGGTATCAAAAAATATTGTTTCTTTCGGTTCAAGGGAACATGCTTTTGATGAGTATGTCGAAGATGATTTAAAGAATGATGAAGGATTCTATAGATATCTTGTTTTCCATTTGGGATAAAAGTCTCAAACATGACATAATTTAAAATGAGAGAAGAGGATCTTCCTTCTCCAAGTCGAATGAAACAAATGAATACCTATTGGAAAAAAAAGATCAAGAATTTGAATAACATTATCCAAGCATGCAGTGAAATCATAGTAAAAAGAGAAGAATTATTAAAAGACTACATAGATAGATATGGAAGGAAGAACTGACGAGGTAAAATATCCTAAGTTAATTCTCAATTCATTTTTTATGACAAAACAACGATTTGATGAACAAGTGGAGATATTCAAGGGATTATAGGCTCAGAAATTTTATGGCATAATTGAATATAATGAAGAAGTGATAGATAATTGATTGGTTGATCATTCTATGAAAAATCAATATATAGAGGAGGAAATTCATGGCATTTCTCATCACTTAAGAGATTTGGAAGGAAAATTATTTAATATCAAAATGAGGCATGAAATAAATGTTGCACCAATGAAAAATTACATTGAAGATTGGTTAAAAAAGGAAATTGATAAATTAACTGAAGAATGCCAAGAAGCAACAATTGAGACCATTCCTATAATCGTCAATGAGGAAAATAAAAGGACAACATAAATCAAGTAAACACAAGAGAGACCATCATAGTAAGTTTATGTTGATCAAATCTTGCTTTCTTTATAAATTTTTCATCTAGTTACTCTACTTCTTTGACAAGAAAGGTTTAACCCAAATATGATAACTCTTTCATGTGTTCCTTCCAGGTCTTGCAATTATGTCATCGACCACCATTGTCTCTCCATAACTTACTTCTTTTTTATATTTTCTTTATGGTCCACGGGAGCCCCAATCTGAGTCCTAAGGAGAAACACATTTAAATTTCAAAGATTTGTAATAGACTTTATATTTCTCATAAATCCCAAGAAAACTCTTTCGGGATCAGTTTTGACGATGTTTTATAACTATGAGTTTTTAGTATAAAATATTTGAGATTGATCTATTATTTTCATTATTTGAGCTTCACATTTGTTTACTTTGTTAAAGTTCTCTTATGCGTGCACACCATTTTATTTTATTTTTATGTGACCAAAAATATTTAGTTTAACTATGATGGATGTGAGGAACATTTTCTTATCTTTTTCACATATGTGATGTGTGATACTTCTAGTCATCTCCCAGGAAATATCTTTAGAAAAAAGCATTTTATTTTTATGCAACCTTTGTATTTCTTTGAATATCATGGTGAACTTTCTCAAAGTCTTATATTATTTTGAAAATATAGAATTCTGGGAATATATTGAAACAAAGAGAAGTATAACCTCTATAAAAAGGTAAGGAGATTTTTATCACCATGAGGTTTCTGTTTCAGTGCTAACAGATTGAAGCATCAAGAAATTCCATTGGACTGATCCACTCATATTATTTTACTGGTTCAATTATTCTTGCATCGAACTTCCTATCTATCTCATCCTTCACCTTATCCTTGTACCTCATATTTAACCTATAAGGCCTCTTTCGTACTAGATTATCTCCTGGTTTTAGTGGGATCTTCATCTCTCCCATGTCCCGTGCTATTCCCTTCATCTTGGAAAATTTTGTGGGGAATAGTTCCTTATATTCATGCAACAAGTCTACAATTTTATCGACTGTCTCACTGCTCTCGTAATCCCCTATTTGTGAAAACTTTAGATTCTTCGTTGTCCCAATTTTTACCTTCTTAATATTTATTGGTTGGGTGAATGTGGCAGATTCAAGGTTTGGCCCCTCTAATATTTGTTCTCCTTCTATCTCAGATACTTATACATTTATGGGATCCTCTTTATCATGCTCTTCCTTAGCCACATTATAGCATTCCAATATCTCCTGGACAATCATAGTCACTTTATGTACACTGCACACTGGTACCACGTCCATCGTCCCTACTTATGAGAAGATATTTGTTAAGATATCCTATAGAGATACATCTATTGATGGATATTCATGTTCAAATGTATACGTTCATTTGAACCTATGATCCAACTCTTCTGGTATTGTTGTCTCTTTGTGCATTTCCAATTCCAAATAATATCATCTCCCTCATTTTCAATTTTATGATCACCTAGTTATCAAAATCCCATTCCACACCCATTAGTGATGGATATTGTTGACTGTCATCCACGATCTCAATAACTTCAAAGTCTTCCTCACTATACACCCCATCCATGTTCATGGGCACTCCTCTAAAATGCCTAAATGATACTATTTTGAGTTGATTCACGATCCTTATCCTAACATGAGATCATATTGGCTTGTGTTTTCCCGTCATCTCCCATGTATGCTTAGGTAAAAAGTTCACGTTAGACCACAACTCCAAGATAACATTATCTACAACATGCTCCACAATTTGTGCACTAAATATGAGATCTACATTGGTCCTCTTCCTATGTAGTACCTAGCTTACCACCCTCTATGCAATGGGATTTTCCCTTCCTTGTGTGCAGTGATCAATCATGTCATATAGTGTACAAAACGTAGTTTCATATTTCATTAGGTCTCCACAACGTTTTGGGAATTATGTTATCATTCCTACCTTCCTAATTGGTTTCTCTGGCACGACGTAATATTCTAGATGAGGCGCAACTGACATTAACGCTCCCTAATCCAGTCCAATTAATTATTTTCTAGCTCTCTCATATGTCTCATTTTCTTACTAAGGATTAAAGGTTAGGATAGGCCCTGCTAACTTCCTTACCCATTTATCAATGTTATTTCCTTCACTCATCATATCAATTGATTTTCTAGCTCCTCTGCATGTAACATATGTTATTCTTGTTCCTTCATTTCATTTTTCAGGTCATATCTTCTCCACATTATGATTATGATTCAGGCTTCGGTTTCCTCTGGCTCATTTTTCTACTAGTTGGGGATACTATTTTGTCACATGATCTAGTTCTCTGCAGTATGTGCATGTTGTACATAGATTCAGAAAGTTGTTGACCAAGTGTCCAAGTTTATTACATTTATAACATATAATAGGCCCTCTTCCTCCTCTACCAAAATTTCCTCTACCTCGGCCTCTGCCAAATATTATTTTGTTCCTCATATTAAATGCTCTTTGAGTATTATATTGCGGACCACCCCATTTTATTGGAACAGTCTCTTCTTGAATCTTCTATATATGTGATGTTTAGTCCCTCATTAAGTCGAATGCACGACAATCCTTCTCTCCATGTACCCATGACTTGTAAAAGTTACAAAACATGTTTCTTGGTGTACTGTGATAGTTTTGTAGTAATGAACATTTAGTAGGGTTATGGCCCCATTTCTTACATATATTGCAATATCCTCCTCCCGATAATGGATTTGAATCTCCCATTTCCAAATACTGAACAAATATTGAGAATTCATATTTGTGATGGCCTTCAGTGCTACATTTGGTACACCAAACTTCATCAAATTTCTCATTTCTGTTAGGATATTTAGACACTTAGGAGTTATTTAAGATATACTTGGTCTATTGTGTCATTAGGTAAAAGTGTGTTTTTTAGTGTGTTTATTTAGTATGCATTAGTATGAATTTGTAGTTAGGAAATCTAATGGTCATGATATGTTCTCGACATAGAGTGATCTGATGGTTCATACTCTCCTCAATCTTAACGACCATTGATCTATGGCTTAACAGCCGACTGGTCCATGATCTCTATTTAAGGAGAATGGAGGGTCATTTTTCGATGATTGATTGTGAGAAACTCTCTTGTAAAATCTCCCTCTAATCTTTTTCTTTTCATTAATAAACTACTCCAAGTGGTCTCGTTGGTTGGGGCCATGGATGTTTTCCCGTAGGGGTTTTACCATGTGAAAAAATCGATATGTTGATCTTTGATCTATTTCTGTGAGTGGTTACTGAAGGTTTTCATCCTCTATTTGAATACCTATGTTTTTGAACATGGTATCAGAGCCTGTTTGAAGACTCCCTCCTGTTGTAGATTGAGATCGTGAAACCAAGTTGCCTCATCTTCATTTTATGTAATTTTTGTACATTTCTCGGATGACAAGATTCTTCTGTTGCATCCATAGAACTCGTTTCATTCAGGAACACTTTTGGTTTCACTCGAAAAGTTTTTTTTTTCCCCAAGATATGGACATTACAGTGAGATCAGGAGGTTTAAATTTTGAATACACATTTTATAAATTTTTTGCAGAGAAGTATTTTTGTTTTATTTCAGTTTTGTATTTTTTATTTCCAGGTTGCTACTCTTTTAGATCTACGTATGCTCTTTTCCCTGCACCCTGTGCGATATCGAAAAGTCAGAAATAGATAGGAAACGGTGCATCTTCCGGGTAAGCTAACCGAGATCTAGCCCTTGTTGTCATCGAGAAGTGAAATTTTTTTCTTTTGTGAAAATTTTTTTTTTTTAGCAAGCTATCCAAAGTCGTCTTCCACAACAACAACAAAAGCACCCCAAATCTTCCTTCTGAAAATTACAATATGTTTTGCTAGACCATTTGGTTAAAATATGCCTTATTAAGTAAGAGGTCTTGAGTTTAAGTCTCTCTTTTGTTACTTTTTTTGAAAAAGTTCATGCTAAAATTGTAAAGTGTATTTCATTTCAAGTATAAAAGTGAATCACTATAAGTAGATTTAATATTTCATTTTAGAGTTATTTATTTTGCATGCATCTTTTCTTTGTAAATGTGAGACCCACTTCTCTTTATAAAAGTGGGTCACTTCATAAAGCAACTTACACTACCATGTGGTCCTTTGGTTACCGTTTATTCCTTTTTTAGAAAGGGCATAACTCTCACATCTGAAGTTTGTTTTCAGTGTCGTTTTTTTTAAACCGCATAACGTTTCAAGCTCTTTCCATTCAGATCATCAGTTCCAATTTTTAAATTAGTATTATCTACATATTTAATATGGCTTCTACAAGTAATCTCTTACTTAGCAACACCAACTACTTCCAATGGAAATCCAATATGGAGGATTTATTAAGAACTAAAGACTTGTAACAGATTACCTTGGGAAAGGAAACAACACCCAATGATGTTGATAAGAAAACCAAATGGGATAATAGGAATGACAAAGCACGTGGATTAATCAGAATGCCCATCTCTCCTAATTTAAGGTTCCAACTTCAATCAATTGATAAACCCAAAGAAGCTTGAGAAAAGATTGAATCTGTGTTTGGTAAATGCAATATTATTCGAGCACAACAGTTAGAAAATCAAGTACTAACTTTGAGTCCAAGTGATTTTTCTTGTATTGAAGTCTATCTATCTAAGTTTAAAACACTCATAACTTTATGTGAAGAATGTAAGATAAATATAGACGAATATCGTTGCATATATCTTATTCTTTCTAAGCTAGGTAGTGCATATTTTGTGTTTGTATCTACCTTTTATGCCATACAAGAGGCTGTAGGGGCATCTTATCAAAAACCCACTCTTGAGAACATTTTTTATTCTTTGATTAGAGAGTAAGATAAGCTAATACAACTTGGAGTGATCAGCACTGTAGGTACCTCCAACAAATCCATAGTTGTCCATCAAAAAGATAAACCCAAGAATCCCAAGAAGAAACATCCTCACCGCAACAACAAGAAATAAAAGGGTATCAAACTCACTCATACATCTTTTTCTCCTAATGGAGACAAAGGACAGAAATAAAAAAATAAGAATACTAATAGACATTGCAACTTTTGTGATAAAGATGCTCATGATGAGTCCAAATGTTTCAAGAAGATGGAAGCTTTAGAAGCAACTATGAAGAAGAAAAAGATCAATATTGATTCTACTTCTTATTCTTCTTCTCATGGACATGCACTTTCTACTTTTGGTGTCTCCTTCAATACACCTTCTACTTCTACTTCTGAGAAGTGTCTTATTGATTTTGGAGAATCTTATCATATGGATAAGTATTGAGACATATTTTGTACTCTAAATGAATGTAACACCAAGAAAATATTTGTTGTTGATGATATATCTCTTAGTGTTGAAGGATCTGGAATTGTACAAGAAGAAAATGGCCATTTCAATGATGTATTATGTGTTCCAAGTCTTTTTTGTAACCTTCTATCAGTATATCAAATAACTCATTCAGGTGAAGGTAAAGTCATACAGTTTTCACATCACCAAGTTGCAATAAAGGATCTAAAAGATCCTAATCATGTTCTTGCAACTGGAATTGCTGATGGTATTACAAGGTTGTACAAGTTTGACAATTTTGGGTCATCATCTTTTTCATCAGTTTTTATTGCTCATAGCGATGACTTGAGCAAACTTTGGCATGAACGTTTTGGTGATATAAAGTATCATTCATTGCAGAAACTATGTAATCAACATATGGTGACTCATCTGCCTCTTGTTCCATGCAAAGATGGTGTTTGTGTTGGTTTTGTTCTTGGCAAACATCATCGAGACAATTTGAAAAATGTGCCTCTCGGCACGCCTCAGGTCCTTTACAGCTTGGTCACAATGATTTGTGCGGTCCACTCTCTTTTTTTTTTCTGGGTGCAAGTATTTCTTAACTTTCATTGATGACTTTTCCAGACGTACTTGGGTTTACTTCTTAAAACTTAAGAGCAAAGTTTTTGACAATTTTTTTGCCTACAAGGCCCTTGTAGAAAAGAAATCTGGACATCAAATTCAAAGGTTAATAATATATAATGGAGGCAAATATGTGAACAATAATTTTACAAATTACTGCACTAAACATGGAGTCTAAATGAAACACATTGTTTCATATACACCACAACAAAATGGTTTATAGGTAAAATGCATGTGTAGTTTGTTGCTTGTTTTGCATATAGATCAGCTTTATAAGGCGGAGTTCTAACAAGTGATCAAGCAGGAGGAAGGATCGACATCGAACATCCAGAACAAGGTATGTTGGTGTAAACCATGTATTTTCTAAAAATGAATGGGGTTTAAGTCTGGGGACGAAGGTAGAAAGTATATTTCTTTTAGTCATATCTGCATGCATAAGATAACCCTATTTGCTAATCCATAAGGGGATTTCCCTCACAGCAGAATTGGTGACCATACTGGAGAAGTCTCTATGGTTCATGGAATTTTATTTTTTGGGTAGTTTTAAAAGACTGGTTTTCTTGCCTATTTTTTTTTAATTTCTGTAAAGTCTAAGCTAGCAGAGAGTCTAGTTTCCCTGCGTGTGAATGCTAGCTGAAGAAGTAACAGTAGCATGTAGAGTCCATAAAAATTTTGAGGCAACCATCCTCTTCCCTGTCAGAATCAGACATTCTCAGGGGTTTTCTGGAATTTTATCTGAGTCTTGGTTGTTTGTAGTCTTATCTCAGATTTGTTTGCTTTACAATTTTTCCTTTTGTTGTTTGCTTTTTTCTATTATAGAGAGTGTCTAAACCTTCAGGAGATCCTAGTTATCAATATCAGTGGTCTCTTCCTATTTTGGATTGTTTGTTTTTATTTTTTCTCAGAGTTTAGAGAAACACATGGCCGATATAAGGTCAGCTCATGTGTACACACCCTCTGTCTCTATACAACTCTCGTTCACATGCTTGTTGTGGGATTATCAGTAGCGTGCTTGCGCATGATTTTTTTTGTTGAGGGTAAGGCAATCATCCTTTCCCTTGATGAGACTTATACCTCTCAGGTTTTTGAATCTTTGTCTTAACAGTCAATAACTTAGGATTAATATTAGCCTTAGCTTGCTCTTTCTCATTTAAAAGTTGTCATAAAAAAAGATATTTTTTTAGGGTTTTTAGACAAGTGTGAGAGTCATTTCTTAAGTTGCTAGTGTTTGATTTCTTGAAGTGATTCTTTGTGATCTATGATTTAGGCCATAATTGTTTTTCTTGGTTTTTTACTTGTTGGTATTTTTCCTTTTTTCTTTATCAGCATTTTAATAGAAAACAATCTCTTCCATTTTCTTGTTTGGTTGAAGAGTGTGATTCTGCATTATTAGCCAGGGAAAATTCTTTTATTTCATAAGTTTTTTTAGTTTACTTAGATTATAAGTAGCTCATAGTCGAGTGAAATTCCTTTTAAGTTTGTTTTCCAAAATCTAAAAAAGAAAATAATAATAATAATTGAAAAGTTGTTGAAATTTTGCATTAAGTGAAAGTTTTTGTTTCCATCTTTTTATTCATTTTATCTTTCGTCTTTTACACATCACCAGTTTCACTTTCATACCCCTTGACATAAGACAAAGCCAACGCTAAATCTAAAATTTATTAGACTTTTATGTTTGTAGGGTTAACCAGCTAGTTCAGGATTACGACCTAGGATTAGGTTGGAGAGGAAACTCTTGAAGGCCATTACAATCAAACATTGGAGTCTGAGTTAGGGTTTCTCTAATTCCAGTATCGTGAATGTTATCCAGGACCCCCCTCTAACATAGGGGATAAACATGAGGTCATGTGAAAAAAGGTAGCAGAGATAACCCCTCCAAAGTTGGACCAATCGTAGTGGAGAACACATATAGAGGGCTTGTTTTCAGATTCTGTTGATTGCATTTGCCACGGGGATTTGTGGGTCTCAAATCCATTCGAGTTCCTCATTTTTATTCCGTACCACTTGCTTTCGATACTCTTGATAGGTTTTGGGCTCGATACCCTGCTCATTGTGGTCTACCCGACTTTTGACTGTACCCACCTGGTGATTGTTCATGTGCTGGCAACCTAGTTGCCTGTATTTTTTAGGGACAGACATAGGTGATTGTGGGGGTATACTACGATACCTAGGACAGACATCGGGCCATGCTTTGTAGAGTATACCTAGAGGGTTGTTCCATTTTCAAGTTGCACTTGCACCAATAAGTTGCTCTAGTGTTGGTTGTTGTAACTGTTCTTCTAATTAATTTAGTGTTTGCCTGTCTTATATTATAAGGACTTTTTTAGTGTGTGTTACTTTTGAACGTTTAGACTACCCTAGAGTGTATTTGATCTTATCACACAGTGGAGGATCACGAGCTCTGCTGTTCATGAAGGCTTCTTGGCCTTTTTCCAGTTACACTGGAGCCACCCCTGCCACCGTTACTAGACCAACAAGGGTCTTTTGAAGTGATCAGGTCACAAGCAATTGTGTCCGACCAACATCCAGAGGAATCAACCATTCTGGACCTTGAAGCAAATTCTCTTGTCCCAATTGGAACCCCAACACTGATTTCTTGGCACCTTTCATCATACCAATTCGATTTTACAAGCACCAGACAGTGTTGCACACAACAATGGAAACAAATGTTGTTACTCCTTCTGGGAATTATTCAATTCCCACTACGGTTTTCACAACGGGAGAGTTTTCACCTCCTAACCCACCATCACCGGTCTAAGCCAGCATGGTCTCGACCACCTCTACATTGCACAGTGGTCCGATACTATCTTTGGCGGTGGAAACAACCCCTTTCACACCAAGTGCGACATGCCCTTTGTTCTCATATGGGATGCCTAGTTCGGGTACAAGTCATGTAATTTCCTACTCCACTTTATAGACTTCAATTCTGGGGGCAAGGATCTCTAGTAGTCCTCTGCAAGGTCACATGGGGGGCACTCCTTCTCCTTTTAATGCTTTCCCTTAGAAAGGAGGTCATATACCTCCTTCCTCCCCTTCACTCGGTGGCTCGCATCAACAATCCGTCAGGCAACCTACATACCATAGTTTATTTGGAGTGGGGAGTCAAGGACCACCTTCACACAATATGTCAGTAGGATCAACACCATTTTCTTTTCTCAGAACATTTGGTAATAAAGCCTTCTCGTCAGCTGCCTTCCTGACTGGGGGAAATCCCATTTTTGGGCAAGCTATTCCTATGGAGGGTACTATTCCTGCATAGGGATAAAACCTAGGAACTTCTTCTGCATCAGGGCCTTGGAATTCTTGGCAGCGATCCGTTCCCTCATCCAGAATGTCGATCTGTGGTAATTCTTTCCATAATAAATGGAACCCTGGACAAACTACTATGCCTATCCCCACAGGACTGACATGGGGCAACCCTTCCCAAAGTCCTTCAAATGTAATGCATGCCCAACCATCTATGTCCTATTTTGAAAATCAGTCGATGATGTCTCCACATACACAAAATGCATATGCTATCCAGGGCCAAGGTTTCTACCAGAATATGGGCTAGCAACCAAAATTTTCCTAGCAACCTGGTGCTAGTAAAACTCTAGGCCCCTTTTTCCCAGGTTATCACCAACAACCCAAACTACCCTTCCTTGTGAATTTGCACTTGCCAGATTTGACAAGGTTGTTGAATGACCCTATCTGTCACAACGCACATTGGCCTCCTATGTCGACGAAGTTTCCTCTGAACATCCCAAAGTTCGAAGCCAAGCCTAACGAAGATCTAGGAGATCATCTCACTACCTTCCATCTTTGGTCCTTATTTAACTCATTGAAAGACGACTCTATATATTTTTGATTGTTTCAACATACTCTCATTGGGAGTGCCACAAAATGGTACATTGAGCTCGATTTCTAAAGATACTCTTCCTTCGGAGAACTAGCGATGGATTTCCTAAACTATTTCCAGTTACTTGTGAGATACGACGTTGGCACAGAGCTACTCGCCAATTTTGAGCAAACAACCGCAGACCATATATCTGATCACATCGAAAGAGTTTAATTAAGGTGCCAGTCCCACCAACATTCCTTCTTGAGTGGTTCCTTAATTCTTTGGTCCCACAGTTATCCAAATACATCGTAACATCGGGAGTATTCTCCGAAGAAGACGCCATCATGAGAGGTCAACAATTTGAGCTCATCTATTCTCAGTCTAGCTTATTATACAACATCTCGCCAGATTCGCCACACTCAATACTTGATAAAACTAGAGAGAGAGTTGGACCACATGCTGATGGTATTGTTGGTTCAGCGCAAACAAAGTCCGTTAAGCAATTGATGAAGCAGTTGCAATAGTTATCTATACAAAACACAACAGCCAGCCAAACTACTAATTTGCATGCTCTGCCTACCAAAACGTTATAGGTACACACAGTGTAATCGACTAACCCAAAGTCCACCTAGCAGCCTGAAGGAAAGAAAAAGAAATGAAAGAAGGGTAAGGGGGATAAAAAACCTACCGAAAATGCTGGTTGGGACAACACTGAGAAACAGAAGGTGAGGTATCCATGAAACTTCTGCGCAGAAGAACACTTGACCCATCTATGTCCTTGGCTTGCAGAAGACCAAAATTTTGTGATGCAACAATAGCCTTCTATGTTGACCAATCCATTTCAACATGGGCAAAATCTAACCCAAGCCTCTGCAAGCATGGAAGGGGGCAGGCAAGAACCCTGTCCGCCTATGAACAACACTACGTATGAGAACATATATATGGTGAGGGTTGATGATTTTATATCGACTAGAGCACATGACTATAGTAAAGCAAGCACTTGTGAGAAGGGTAAAGAAGTTGAACTCCCATCTCTTCCTCTACAGATTGAGAAGACGTTGGGCGAAACAATGACATGCATTCCCAAAGGAACATTCAAAAAATATTCTCATAATGATCTAGGTGGATATTGGTGGCCAACCACCTTTTCCAAATGGCTCAAAATGATTTTCTGGCAATTTTGGCAATTTACTATTTTTAGCAGGTTTTAACTTCCGGGGCCATTTTGAGGGCCTAAATGATTTTTTTTTCAATATCGAGGTTCTTAATGATATTCAAAGGCATGATTGATCCCCCAAAATGAATCTCCTCGATGTTACCTTTCCAACGAGCTATCACACGCCTAAAACAAAGATCTTATGAAAAAGTTACGATCCCGAGAAGTTGATGTACTCACTTACCCAAACGGGGCCCACATGACTTTTGGTGCTTCATCTCCTAGGGTTAGGTTTTTGGATGTCTAGGACTTTTGGAATTCCCATTTATTGTAAAAATTCCTTTAGAGCCTCATTGTAATCATCTTCTTGTGAATGCGAGTAGCCGTCACATCTCTTCTCAGAGATAAGCTGCCACCTTTCTAGTGAGTCTTTCACTCTGTATTTTTATAGTCTCTGTACATTTATTTCATTAATAGAAAGCGTGTATTACTATATATCTGTGTTTATGGTTGCATCTCCGATACATTTCTGTTATATTATTGGATATATGCGATATCTCTGTGCATTTCCTTATTATATCTCCACTCTCATTTCGTGCCGAAAATAATCCGGATCACATAACCCAAACACAAGGGACGCCCAGAACTACTCTGTGGTGGAAGATTTATCAAAAACCCCTTGTGCGATGCCTTCTTTGGAGGTCCTCCAAATATTACCTTCCCAGAGGAAAGCCATGTTAATCGCTTTAGGATCTACCGAGACTTGTAATCCGGGTGCAATCATGTTGGATACAACCAAATTAAAACCTCGTCTTTCTTACCACGTAGCATTTTAGAGAGTAGTGGCTTATCCCACGAAAAATTTTACTCATAATATTTTATGCACGATGGTTGATGAGGGTGCATCGACATGCGTTGTGTTGTTTTCATGTTGGAAGGTCATTGGCCAGCCCATTTTTTCTCCCTCACCTACTCTCCTCACCACTTTCAATTTTCGTTCGTTCCGACCACATCGCATCGTTCCTTGTTTCCCCATGCAGTTAGGAGGGAAGACTGTGTGTGTCAAAGTAGAGGTAGTTGATGCTCCCCTCCACTATAAACTCTTGTTAGGAAGGATTTGGACTTATTCCATGCAAGCTGTGGTTGCTACAGTTTTTCGGGTCTTGTTGTTTCCACACGAGGGCTGGATTGTGACCATCGATCAATTGTCTTTCTCCAGAGCTGACCCTGCATTGGGAACATCCAAGGTATCGATGATTGATAATCCTCAATCATGTGTCATCAACGTATGGGTTGGTTTGTGCCCATCTTCGATGGGTACGTTCGATTACCCACCCCCTCAAGGCGATATCAAGTTTATATCTAATCACCATAAGGTTGAGATTTTTCAAGTTTCATCATTCCGCATGGCTTACTTTGATGATCCATGGATACTTCCTCCCCATAGGCCACGATGGATGGGATAGGGCACCTGGGAATGTCCATGCCCTTGTCTACAGCTGAAGTAGCGTACTCTTTAGTCCAGCAAACTTCATCCCTCATTGATCCAGCTCTTGCACAAGTGTTCGATCCACTTCTAGAGCCTATTTGGGCTCAGGGATCTCTCGCTCACACCGATTCATTAGACTTAGTCTTTCCCTCTGATGAACCAATAATTGAATCAATGACTAGTCTGGATAAACCCTGGGAATATATTCATTACAGATCATACTTCCTCCAAGAGTTAAGACAAATTGATGCAGGAGAATTCACCGTGACTATGATGGGAGATCGGCCTTGTCCTATTAATCCCTTAGCTACACATGAGGTTTATGCTGAGGGAATATGGCAACTATTGTTGAAACCTTACCGATCAAGATCTCCCAAAACCCTGGTGTCATGGAGAATTTCTTCGTCGGAGCATACTACTCCCTCGAGGGGATTCAAATCTACACAGATCTTTTCAAATAATTCTGTGACATTTTTGCCTGGTCTTATGAGGAAATGCTAGGTATCGATCCAAAAATAGTTGAACATGAAATCACAATGTATCCTGATTGCCAAGCCTGTTCAGCAAAAGCTTCATCCAGTTAATCCTAAGAAAGCAACAACCATTAAGGTTGAGGTTGAGAAATTGCTAAAAGCCAGGTTTATCTATCCTATCCATTTGACCCAATGGGTGTCAAACCCCGTGCCGGTCAATAAAAAGAAAGGCATGATTCATGTATGTACCAACTTCCATGATTTAAACAAAGCCTATCCCAAAGATAATTTTCCCACACCTTTCATCGACGAGATCATTGATGAAGGTGCATGTTGCAAATTCTTTTCTTTCATGGACGGTTTTTTGGGATATAATCAAATCCAAATCAAACCCAAACACCAACACAAAATGATGTTCATCTGTCCATGGGGTACATTCGCATATCGTAAGATGCCTTTTGGTCTCAAAAATGTTGGAGCCACCTTTCAGCGAGCCATGTCTTTTGCTTTCCATGACCTCAAGAATATAGTCGAGGCCTATTTAGATGATTTGGAAGGCAAGGTGAACTTTTTATGACGCTTCATCACCAACTATGCCGATATCACCAAGGGATTTATGTGGTTATTGAAGAAAGACGTTCCCTTTTACTGGGACGATGCTGCTCAATGCTCTTTTGATGCATTGAAACATGCCCTCACAACTTCCCCTCTGCTCTGGCCACCTAACTATAAGAAAGATTTCTTATTATATCTGGCTGCAATAGAATCAACCATTGGCATGGTTTTAGTTCAGGAAGATGTCTTGTTGTTATAATACATGATCTATTACCTGAGCCAAGGCCTTGTAGGACCGAAACTCAATTATTCTGACATCAAAAAACTTGTGTTGGCAGCAGTTCATGTTGTTCAATAGTTTCGTCATTATGATCTATTTCGCAAGACCACCGTCATTGTTTCCATGAATCCATTCTAGTACATGTTGACATGATGGGCAATAGGCGGAAAAATCAGTAGATGGATAGTCATCCTCCAAGAGTTTGACTTGGACATCATTTCAGCTAAGTCCAAAAAGTCACTGGTCTTCACAAAACTTATTTCAGAACTTTCGGTTGAGTTAGGTGACGTTGTGCCTAAAGAATTGCCTATCTAGGGAGATATGTTTTTGATCACATATTTTCATCCCTAGTATGGAGATATACTTATCTATCTCTAGACTTTGAAGTTCCCCACCGCTGCTTCTTATGATGAGCGTCAATGCATACGCCATCGGGTTAAGAATTATCTCATAATTAATGATACATTATATCAGAGAGGTGTAGACTGCATCCTACACCGATGTGTCACGCATGAGGAAGAAGTTATCATGCTTAACGATTGCCATACTGGAGCTTGTGTTTGTCATTCATATGGGTTGGAAACAACCCAAAAGATTCTACGAGCAGGTTACTTCTGGCCGACACTTATCAAAGATTGTATCGAATCGATCAAGAAGTGTCATTCGTGCTAAATATTCTCTCGAAAGATGAGGGAACAGCCCACTCCCATGTTTCCTATCATCACAGTTGGTCTCTTCACCAAGTGGGGGATTGATTACACTACTTGCAACCCTCCTTCAGTAAGGGGGAACCACTATATCATCATAGTTGTAGACTACTTCACAAAGTGGGTCGAAGCTATGCCAACATTTAAATATGATGGAGAGACTGCAACTCTCTTTTTATTTAGTCATATAATAGCAAGGTTTGACATTCTGAGGGATATTGTCACTGACCATGGCAGTCACTTTCAGAACCAAATGATGACCGAGTTAACATCAAATCTTGGGTTACAGCAAGAACATTCATCACCCTACTACTCCCAAGAAAATGGGCAGGTGGAAGCTATAAACAAAACTCTTAAGACCATTCTACAATGAACTATCAACTCAGCCAAGTCAGATTGGCATTTGATGTTATACTCGACATTATGGTCTTACCGAACGTTTGTTAATACTGCAACCAATTTCTCACCTTTTCAGCTCATTTACAGGCTGGAGGCAGTCTTTCCCATCGAATGTGAGATCCCATCTCTAAAATTGGCAGCACAATTACTTCCAAACACTTCTCCACTTGAAGAACAATTAGTATACCTTAACCAGCTCAATGAGCAGTGTCGTGATGCGTCCCTGGCCAACAAGGCTCACAAACATAAGGTCAAGTGTTAGTATGATAGGTCTGTTCGTCCTTAGATTTTTTCTAAAGGCGACCTTGTCCTGGTCTATGACCAAGATAATGACCACCTGGGGGCAAGAAAATTCAAACCCATGTGATTCGAACCTTTCATCATAAAATAGGTTTTCAAAAAAGGCACTTATCGTTTGGTTTATTTTGAAGGGAATTCTTTGGCAAAGCCTAAAAATGGGGTCTACCTCAAGAAGTATTACTCATAGGCAGGTCACTGTGGGTAACTTTTTGTAACATATGTATAGTCTTAGTACTATTACTTTTTATTTTATTTTAGTGTTATGGACGTGTCGTTAATGTTATCTTTCGTCACTGTGGCATATGTCAAGTGATTTCAAGGTTTTCGTTGTGTATGCAGACGGTGCTAGTTGGCACACTCAGAGGCTTTCCTCTGCAGCTTGGGTAATCTTTACACCTCAAAACCAGTTATTATCTTAAGAAGGTATATGCTTAGGTGACACCACAAGTAATGTTGCCGAGTATAGTGCAGTTATTGAGTTTCTTCGTGACTCTTTGTCATTGGGAAACTCTCATCTCTAGGTCTATCTTGATGCTCAACTGGTTGTGTCTCAGTTAAATAGAGTGCACTGGGTTCATGATCCAACTTTACACCGACAATTCCTTAGGGTATGTCTCTTAGAATAAAACTTTGATTATATTACATATTTTCATGTTCCTAGGAGATTAAACCAAGTTACAGATACTCTAGCTAATCAAATTTTAGATTGGAATCTTGTAGACATATGAAAGAGCAATAACATAAGCATGTAAATATTTTTTTTGCACACATGATCCATAATACACAAAAGACCAAAAAAACATATATAATATCATAAGGTAACCAGAGTACATAGATGGACACAAGCGCCTCAAAAATAGAACCGATAATGAGTCACACCTGGCTTATGCCCTAAAAAAAAATATACAAGTAATGCTCGTGGCACGTCAAAATATCTAACTAAAGTCAGGGACTTTGGGCCCTATTATACTGGTCCACAGCATTGGCTAAATGCTGAAACAACCAAACCCACGTCCGTGGTGCCCCCAATACATGAGGTTGCATAGATGGTGGAAGGTACTCAATCTCTACCATCGGGACCGTGCGAGTGAGTGAAATAAAGTTACGCTTGACTCGTCTCAATATCCTATCAGCCTCCATGGCTGGAAGATCTCCTGCTACTGTTGGTCCCCCTGCGGCGATAGGTGCAGCCACTGGCCGAGGACGATGCTTGTTCCTTGCATAGTCATCCAGTCACACTGGTCCCACATCTGCACACAATGAACACATATCCATCAAATACTATGGTATAACAAAAAAAATGATATATATAACAAAACAACATAAAAATTACATATACAACAAAAAAACTACAAAGGTGGAGACTTACCCATCTCCCCTCACTCCTCACTAGGAGGTAATCGTATCTCAGGGTCTCTTGAAAAATCAATCTCGACATAGGGGTAATCCTCTATAACCGGGATTTGTCGTAACAGCCACGCAAAGAAGTCACCATCGAAGGACTCATTGGTCCTTCTGCCACCCTATAACGGTAGTAATACTGCCCATCTACACACAGCAGGAAGAGAGGCCTGATGTCCTCGTACCACTACTCGAGGACTAAAACTCGGAACTCTCTAAAAAAAGAATGAACACAGAAAGGTCTCGAACCCGAAGTTCCTATGTGTCTGCAAATGACAATCTGTCAGCTATCTTTTCATACACTCAAGCACTGTGGTACTCCAATAAAAAACTTGTGCATTTAAGCACTGGACTACACAGTTCATCTGTGCATGGGACGCCTGATGTAGAGACACAGAAAAAATAATTCGCCCTATAAGAAATACTATCACCTGTAACGATAAGTTAGTGATCTTGCTTATGGGCATCTGCATGCTCGAGCGGTCTATATCAGGTGCACAGTATAGACATATCAATTACGCTATGTTATGTAGCCCCACAGGAAAAGTCCGGAAATTGACTCGTTCCCCTCTCCTGGAGAGGCCAGTCAAAAAGTTAATGTCCTTGACCGTGGGCACCAGTGACTGCCCGTCCAACATGAATGCCTATGCATTCAGATGCCAATATTCAAACAATGCATTCAATATCCTAGGATGTGCCCGCATTAAAGGACATAGAAAAAAATTGAGTAACCCACACTGCATCAAACTAGCCACAGCATTGGGGTCTTCCTCGACCAACTCATTCACCTCTTCATGCTCTCTTTCTCTCCAATGGACATACATCCTGCAAAAAAACAAGGTTCAGGAGGGTTAGCCCTTGCTTTTTATGCCTTTTTCATTCCATAAGGGGGTCCACTCATGCTGTAATGGTGATAGTCGTGTGTATACGCGGCTTGTCCAGAGATAACCCGCATGGACCTAGGGCCGACTCTTTAAAGGTTGACGCCCCCCCTAAAAAATGAAACCCAATGCACAAATAAAGACATAAAATGAAAGATAAGGGACTTTGTATTTACTTGGTCCAGACAGAAGTTTGTTTCATCCACTGTAGCTTGCAGAATCACTTCTTTTGACAAAGGGGGTCTTTTGGCTCTAGAGTCAATTTCCAAATTAGAAATGGTGATAATGAGCTGCCAACTTCTATTTATAGACTTTTTGGCCTCTTTTTGTCACTTTTTTGGCCTCCTTTAACATTTTATTTATACCAAAAACTATTTAGAGTGATTGAGGAGTTGCATAGGAGGGATTTGATTGGGTATTGGGACAATGTTTTTTTATTTTTGACTAATTTTCGACAGTCCGTGGAAAAATTTTCCAACGATCGAATTGAGCATATAGGTTAGGTTTCTACCCTAACTTTTGTATCTCATTTCATTTTTCCTTTGCCATAGGATCGATCCCATCAGGTTGTGACACAGAACCATCATAGTTGCTTTAGAAGTGTTGCAACTTGGTGGTAGAGCATACCGGAACATGGATGCCCTAGGTAGATCCTAGTTGCATTATGGTATCTATATTGTCTCTAAAACACTGTAGGCTCGAGATTCCTTGTAGTTTTTCCTGAATTTGAAATCACGTTTGTTCGACGGTAGTTTGCCCCTTTTTCGGTTCGGACGGTCAACTATACGAACAAAGGTATACTCTATGGAACTTTAGCTCTATAGAAGAGTACTCTCAGGTATAATTTTATCCCTTTTTCGGGCGTGAGGGACTAAACGTATGAAGAAGGTACCCCCACGGAGTCCATAGTTAAGCTCTTTTCAGACTCCCTAAAATTGAAAAGATCACCAAGTGACCTTATTCTTTCACACTCGTTAAAATGGTCCAGAAGAACATTCCTAACGGAGTCCATAGTTAAGCTTTTTTCAGACTCCTTAAAAATGAAAAAATGGTCCAGTGATCTTGTCCTTATCATGCTCGTTAAAATGGTTTTCAATAGACGTCTTGTCGGTGTTAGTTTACCCCTTTTTCGAACTGACTAGACTATCTTTGAAAAATGTACCCCAATGGAGTCTCCTTTTATGTTTTTCAGACTCTCTAAATATGACAAACCACCAAGCTTACCTTCTTTGGGCTCGTTAAACTTACATCGAAGGACATTACCATTGTGTGTTTTGTTAACCGTGTTTGCATACCTTATATGCCAGCCTTGTAACATATTTCTTCTGCGTCTTAACACCCTTGGCCCCCGAAGGATTTTTCCCGAGTATCATTATACTAGAACATTAGTCCTGTCCTTGTGCCTTCAACTTGTATGTTTGCAACACTCCTTCCTCCATTGTAACATAACATTCCTTTATTCTTTTTCCCAAAATTATTGAAAAAGACAAAAAAATCAAATATACCCCCAAAAGAGGAAGGGAAAAGTATTTTCTTTATTGGCAGCATAATAAGTCACCCTTGGATAAAGCACATATGTTTGTTTGTTCATCAAACTATGGGATGTAATATGACCTTAGGAAGTTGTCCTCGCTATATAGAGTGGTGGCCTCCTCCATTTGGTTATTCTTCCAAACATATGGAGAGTTCGCGTTGCCTCCTGCTTTGTAGACTTATGATTAATGCCATGCAACCTGAGTCTCATCATTTGTCATGCTATTGTCCAAGGGAGGTTTGTCACCAAGCCTGAGTCGGCCCCTCTGCAATTTTTCTCTTTCCCTCATACCCAACCATCCTGAATGTCCAATCAAGTTCTTGTTCGAAATCAATGAAGCCTTCAGTCTGATCATCAATTCCATGACCGACGAGCCATCGAAGACCTTTGGGTAGTTCATTCGTACACTCATATTACACTCCTACTCGAGTTTTGAAGATTTTGAAGTAGTTGCTCGAGCTCTGAAGACCTCATCTGCAGCCATCAGGCCGTACAAGCTTCTAGAAGATGGATACTCTATATGTATATATTTTTTATTTCTAGATGTATCTCCGCTATGTATTTTTCGCGACTACTCTTTATATGGTTATATGCCATGGATCTACAGTGTATTTGATTGGTCTCCATGATTCTATTTTATCTCGAGCATGGGTATGCCCACCTCGGTGAGACATTTATTATTTTTCAAATGACGCCTCTCGGTTCCTGATACTTGGGCTCAATCATTCGGCACATCAGTAAAGATTGGTAATCTATTTCGACCATCAGATGCTCTGTTGACCTCACACATTAGGGGGCATCTGTTATAACCCTAAATTGCACCATACATTCTTACCTGGCATCAGGCCATCTCAGATCCCTTCTTTGCCAAATAACTATTGAACAACTCTTTAAAAAACCTCTTTTATAAGGGCCCACGTGCCCTACTCCATTACTACACGCATGTACACACTAGCTGACCTAAAACAACCTGCGTGGATCGACAAAAACATGACAAAAGGAAAGTTTCCAATGAAACACAAAACTTTGGGAAAGTTAACTGAAACTCCCAGCCATACATGGCCGAGGGTTCGTCCAAATACCTAGCTCCTTCTAGCCTATAAAAGAAGGGGTAGGGGTCCCATTTGGAAGAGGAAAAAGATAGCAAAGAAACTCTGCCCAATTGCATATTCCCATTGTCCCAACCCTTTAGCCATCCTTGTGCCAGAAGAGATACAAAGTAAAGAAGTTAGAGGAAATTTGAAGAGGAGCCCAAGATCAGGATTCACTGAGCAGTGGATGGTCTCGACATTTGTAAGTTGATTCATTTAAAGTGATAAAGAAATACTTTTCTCATCCCACTTTATGAGCTCTTCATAGTACAATAAATATATGTTTGAATCTCTAACCCATTAGTCTATAGGTAAAATGCATGTGTAGTTTGTTGCTTGTTTTGCATACAGGTCAACCTTGAAAGGAGGACTGCTAACAAGTGATCAAGCGGGATAAAGGATCGACATCGAAAATCCAGAACAAGGTATGTTGGTCTAAACCATGTATTTTCTGAAAAGGAATGGGGTTTAAGTCTGGGGACGAAGGTAGAAAGTATATTTCTTTTGGTCATATCTACATGCATAAGATAACCCTATTTTCTATTCCGTAAGGAGATTTCCCTCACAACACACAATCAAAAAAGTTAGTTGGGCAAGTCAAATCCTTTCCCAATAGTGATAAATAATAAATTACAATAATCAAATTCCAAATTCAGATTTTCCATAAATGAAAAATAATTTCTGAATTCGAATTTACCTAAAATGGATATTTATTCCCAAGTACACATAAACTTTAATAATTAATTTTTTTGGGGGATAGGTCAAGTTGTTCTATATTAAAATACAACATTAAATGAACATGGTACCTATGAAAATTTACATCGAATAATGGTTCAACAAGGCTATCAACAAACTGACAAATGAAGGGAAAGAAGCACTTGAGTCTGTTTTTGTAACTCTCAATGATAATGATAAAAGGACATCATCGAGAATTTTTTTTTTTATTGTATTTATTTTCTTTATGGTCTGCGGGAGCCCTAATCCCATTATTTAAGAGAAACGCATTTACAATTTCAAGGATATGTAATAGACTATATATTTTTTGAAATTCCAAGAGAACTATTTTGGGAACAATATGGATTGTGCTTTGTAACCTTATTTGCAAAATATAGAGTATTTGAGGTTTATCTATCATTATCTTTATTTGAGCTGCCCATGTTTCCATTATGTTAAAGTTCTCTTATGCATGCATATCATATTCTTTTTTTATTTTATGTTATTATGTTATCAAAAATATGTATCCCAAACTATGATGGATGTGTGATAATTTTTCTTATTTGCTTTAAATGTGTGATTCTTATTCCTTTTTCAGGAAATTTGTTAAAAAGAAAACAAAAAAGTGTTTCATTTTACCTTATTGTGATTTTTTTTGTTTCTTTGAATTACTATAAGTAACTTATGGCAAGTCCCACATTTTGAATATTTTAAAATCTCAAGCATTTTGAATATTTTAAAATCTCAAGAAAACCTAAAGAGGAGTAACACCTATATAAAAAAGCAGGTGGATTTATATCTTAGCGAGGTTTCTGTTTTGTTCCTAATGGATTCAAGCATCAACACCTCTTTAAATGACGAAGAACAAAAGAGAATAAGCATGGTAAATAGAGGATGGAATCACCCACATTACAAACTGAGAAGAATAAGGAATTTCCTTTATGAAATAAGTTAACAAATCTACAATTGAGTCAACTCAACTCATATGGGAAAGTACTCTGTTCTAAATTAAACTCTAGCAAAAAATATTACAGAACCCTTGTTTGCATGAAAACTTCCATAATGCATAACAAATTACATATACACCAGAGTGGGTTTGAGAAAACTTCACTAATTAAGCACTTAACTAATTTTTCAAGCCAAACGATAATATCAAATCTTCATCCTAGACAAAGGACTCTGTTGGAAACCAAGTTACGTTTTTAAGGTTGAATACCCTGGCCGAGGCGCCAAGCATTTTCCTATCGCCAAGGGAAGCAGAAATGAAAGTTAATATATAACCTACGGAGAATATATCCACACAATCAAAAAGAGAAAAATGTTAAAAGAAAAAGGTACTTACATAATTTTTCGAATGGGATTTGGGATAAACACCGTGCCATCTTGGTCCAATGATACCTGCATTAAACCTCAAAATGTCACAGAAGGAAAACCAAACTTGCATAAGATTGATGAAGAGTTAGGGTACGATTTTTCTTATGAGAAGCAACTCGAAACCTAGATGGGTTCCCTATATAAGAACGCCATGATCGACCAAAGACATTTTGTCATTCTGATGACCCTCGAAAAGAAAGAAGGTCCCATCATTAGTTAAGTATCCAAATGAATCTATAACGACAGAGAAATAAAAAAGAAAAACAATGAATACAATAAGACCCAGAAGCGTGCAACCTTACCACATTTCTTAGTATTGTTTTCCAAAAAATCCAAGTTAAGGTTATGATAATGGCATACAAAGGGAGGGAAATTCATGCACAACTTTAGGACTTTCGTCAAGCTACGATCCTCTACATAGTATAAAGAAGACTGATAAACAAAATAAGGATAGAAATTATAAACAGGGGCATGCCAAGATTTTACAACGACAGAACCAACTAGAGTGAAAGAAATACGACAGTAAAGGTAATTTGTACTCAGAGTCTTTAGACGACATAGGAGCCCCATGCACCCGGTGAGGGAAACTCAAGGAATCATAAATGAAAACTCTGGTATCAGCTAGCTAAACCAGCCAGGAAACACATTTTCCTCTGGAAGATTGCTAACCAATGGAGTGAAAAATAAAAAATTGTGTAGACTGCTAAACAATGGAGTGGAAGATTGCTAAACCGGATCGAATTAGCGAATATTAATGACTGCAAACACAAACTAAAATAGTTTCGAAATTACAATGAAAATTTAGAAATGAAACTACTAGTCACTTAATTTCAACCATAAAAGAACGTATATACATACAATCACCAGCACAGCCAGCTCAGATTCGGCGACGGAATTTAGGCAGTTCAATAACGCTTGGAGTTCCCCCAAACACTTCAGCTAATCGATTCATTCATGCAGATGACACAATTAAAGTAGCGTTTTGTTTTATTATTGCAGGCTTTTGGATTAGGCGAAGTGCTCGAAGGAACTCCCGGCGCTGAGAACTAGTGACATACTAACATGTTATTTGATTTCTCATGTTCGCTGGCAAGACTAATCCGCTTCTTAAATACTATTCAGCTCCGCTATTGCCTCTATGATATCTCAACACAAGGAATGTTCATCACCGGTATTCCCAAACAAAAAAAACACATACATTCATTGCACTTGGACGAAAGTCTGTTACACAGTGGACATTCATTGAATTTGGTTCAATTTTCATTATATTCTTATTCCTTTCAAATTGTATGATTTAAATTGATTTGTCATTCTTTGCAACTTTTTCTTTCGGTGTAAGCGATCCCTATTATGAATCTGTATATTCACAAGGGGAGGAATAGACTCTGCCTTCTCCATCACATTAATATAGTAAGGGCAGGAATTTAAATCGTAAAATTTGATTGGGCAGGTCTCATTTTTAGACTGTAACTTCTGAGTGTAAGGGTGGCGGATTTCCTTTGCCGTTATGCAAGATGGATACAAAAATGATCGTGAAAGATGAGCTTCCAAGTGGATAGAATCGACTGGCCGTCTGTTCCCTTTGGAAGCAACCACATCAGGCATAACTGCTTAATCCCTTGAACTGACATTTGACAGAGTGGAGTGGACTTACGATGAAAATTGTTAAATCAGAGTAAAACCATCTTATAATCCATATCCTATAAGAAATAATTGAATGTATTTGATATATGAAGATGTGCTTTGAATTTGTGTAAACTTAGCACTCGAAAACAAAAAAAATCGGTCTCTGTCCTCCTGGTGGGATAATGTACAGTTAGCAATGAAAATGATCGCAAAGGTGAAATATAAATTTATACATTTTGATTATATTTTTAATTTACATAGGAAACTATAGGATTTAAGATATAAATATAATACCATGAACTGATATGTTAAAAAGTTTTACAAATTTTCCATTCGGTTAGGACAATGTGTTGAGAGAGATGAACCCATTACTAGTTGGAAAACACTACTAGCTTGCTTTGGAGAGGAAGAAAGGAAATTGTCATTGAAACAAACAAGTTCAAATTAAACAGGACTACAAGGGATAGTAGAATCATATCTTATTGAGGACAAGGTAGTGGAGGAAAAGAGGAAGGTAAGACTGTAGGCTCTATGACCTAAATAAATACAAAAACTTATGAAATTCCTATAGGAAGAGGAACACGCAGGAGTGGAAGAGGAAGATTTGTAGGAAAGTTCTTCAAATGTCATAAACAAGGGAACATGTATTTTAAGTGACCCTAGAATTTGACTACAAATTGAAGTAAAGAATGAAGAAATATCGTTCCTCAAAGTGCTAATAACCTAGTTGCATCAATAGTTAGAGATAATGTGTTAATGAAGTTGAACAAGAGCATTGTGAATATATATTTTATATTAAAGTGATGCTAAAGAAAGGGAGGTGATCCTGAAGTAAATGTTGAGATGCACCACATAACCCAACATGTAAAATGCTTTGTGTTTACAAAAGTGACACTTTGTCACTGTTTCTAAACAACTTTTGATAACTATCAACATGGAACACATGATGATTGAGTATTATGATAAATATTTTCATGGATGCTTATCATTTTCCACTAAGAAGGCTTTGTGAATATGATAGAAAAGTTATTCATGACTTAGTGAAAAATACTTTATTGCTTGAGAATGATGGAGGATAAAATAGGTTGTTCCCTATGCACAAAAAATGAGAGAGTAGTAGCAACAATAAATATATTGGTTATAAAACAATGATGTTATGTATAAAAAAAAATTCAAAGAGAAAAGACAAGGTGTTGTTTTTCTATCTTGCTAAAAGGTATAAGTTTGAAGATGAATAGACATGACATAATACCAAAAGTTACTAAACTCTCAGAACAATTTAGGAATATTATTTGAAATAAACTATCAAAAGGTTTTTTTTCCTTTACTAACTTATTCCATCAAATTTATATATTTTGGGAATCAAATCTACCAAATAAAACACAACATAAATATATCCGAAAAGTAAAGAGATAAATAAACAAATTTATAATAAGAAAAACTTTGAGTCCATGTGTAGTTCTCATGGTACTACAACTAGACAAAGGATGATAACTATTAAGTACAAATTGGATGATAACTATTAATTACAAATTTCCTATCTTAAGGATGGAGGACATAATGGATTTTTGAAGCCATATTTAAGTATGTTGTAGTTTATCTACAAAATATTTTGATATTCAACTAGAAAAAGAAAGAACATATGAATTACTTACTTCACATACTGGATAGATTGAAGCCTTAGAAGTTGTTTATGAATTTGTAAAAATGTTAATTTACAATAAAACAATTGATATACTTGGCTTTCTTTTTCTTAATATGTTAAGAAGGCTTGAAAATGGATACAAAAAAACTAGAAAAATTATAGACTAGTGTATTCCAAAGATTATTTTTTAGATAAAAAGATTTCAATATCTAGAGAGTTTTTATAAAAAAAAAAAAAAACTTTTAGAGTGATATTTCTGTACTTTTGACCACATGTATGAGAAAAAGAGAACTCTAATTCAATGAAAAATGCCTCATAAACCATTGTTGGCTTTACCTAAAGTATTCCAATTTGACTATGATGCTAGTGTACTAAGAAAGCAGAGGTGTAAATCGGTAAACTTTAATCGAAATAGAGTGCGTTTTATGAATCTGAAGAATTTATGCATATTCAATTGTTTACTTTAATGGTTATCTCATCTATATTTGACTCTTTTGCATTTGGATTCTTTCTAAAATTAAATTATACGCTCTGATAATCATAGTGCACACAAACTACAAACAAATCAAATAAAGTTTGTTTTATCAAGTTGCAAAATTTATCCATAATAACTTAAGAATAACCAATTATGAAACAAGTGAATATGACATAATATAATTCAGTTGTTTACTTTAATGGTTATCTCATATATATTTAACGCTTTTGCGTTTGGTTTCTTTTCGAAATTAAATTAGAAGGTGTGATAATCACACTGCACGCAAAATATAATATCAAATTGTGTACCGGACGAAAATTAGAAGATAAGGCAAGGGACGAATCTATATGATATTAATATTTTTACCGTGATGTCAAATTTTGATTACAACAAACCTGCAAGAAACTGAACTACTGCATAATATTTTTTTTGACCATGCGAACAACAACCTCCCAAGGCATCCCTACCCTCGTCGGTTTTGAACTTGTGACCTCCCCGGAGATAACACATGTTCTTAACCATTGGGCCCACCATGCCATTTATTACAGTATCTCTGGGTGCAACTAGACGTTCTACCACTACCTCAAGGTGTCCCCATGGCTCCAAGTAAAGCCCTCACGAGAATTGAACCTTGCTCAACGATGAAAAACTCCTCACTTTCCACCATTGGATCCAACCCCTTTGGGCAACAACCGCTGCATAATATTATCAACCACTGCATAATATTATCATTTCTTAATTGCGGTAGTAAGTACTTCCCCATATGCAACTCATATCCTACTACTTATGGCATGCTTTTGTTTTCGATGAAGTGACTGAGGGATCTCGAGGCATTGAGAGCTGGTGGCTTGGTAACCGGCAACATCATCCTCAAGAGGACGACGACCAAGCTTGGACCAATTTTTTAATACCAAGTGATGTATATCTAAACCTATCACCCTGTAAACATTAGCTAGGTGGTGAAGTGAACCAGCTTGAACATAAGTCTACAAGGCACAATCCTTCAACTTCAGAGTCTACAAGGCAAGGTGAACTTTTTATGACGCTTCATCACCAACTATGCCAATATCACCAAGGGATTTATGCGGTTACTGACGAAAGACGTTCCCTTTTACTGGGACGATGCTTCTCAATGCTCTTTTGATGCATTGAAACATGCCCTCACAACTGCCCCTCTGCTCTGGCCACCTAACTATAAGAAAGATTTCTTATTATATCTGGCTGCAACAGAATCAACCATTGGCATGGTTTTAGTTCAGGAAGATGTCTTGTTGTTAGAATACATGATCTATTACCTGAGCCAAGGCCTTGTAGGACCAAAACTCAATTATTCTCACATCGGAAAACTTGCGTTGGTAGCAGTTCATGCTGTTCAATAGTTCCGTCATTATGATCTATTTCGCAAGACCACCGTCATTGTTGCCATGAATCCATTCTAGAACATGATGACATGACGGGTAATAGGCGGAAAAATCAGTAGATGGATAGTCATCCTCCAAGAGTTTGACTTAGACATCATTTCAGCTAAGTCCAAAAAGTCATTGGTCTTCACAGAACTTATTTCAGAACTTTCGGTTGAGTTAGGTGACGTTGTGCCTAAAGAATTGCCTATCCAAGGAGATATGTTTTTGATCACATCTTTGCATCCCTGGTATGGGAATATACTTATCTGTCTCTAGACTTTGAAGTGCCCCACCGCTGCTTCTCATGATGAGCGTCAATGCATACGCCATCAGGTTAAGAATTATCTCATAATCAATGATACATTATATGAGAGAGGTGTAGACTGCATCCTACACCGATGTGTCACAGATGAGGAAGAAGTTATCATGCTTAACAATTGCCATACCAGAGCTTGTGGTTGTCATTCATCTGGGTTGGAAACAACCCAAAAGATTCTACAAGTAGGTTACTTCTGGCTGACACTTATCAAAGATTGTATCGAATCGATCAAGAAGTGTAATTTGTGCCAAATATTCTCTCGAAAGATTTTGATCTAAACACATATGTCCCAAAAATATTTTGATCTAAACAAAATATTTTTTGGACATATGCGTTTAGTGGGTTTTAGTAACTCTTTCATTAAGACTATATTGAATGAAGAAGAAGAAGGTAATATCCAAAGCACTCATGTACATGATAATGGTTATCTAGAAACATTACTTAGAAGTATTGTTTTTTATAAGAAAAGGGGAAAAGGTCCTAGTGACAAAAGTGATCAATATCAAGATCCTACTCCCAATAATACTACACCCAAGAGAAATTTTCCAACATCCCACTTATTTAAAAGGGTTGTCAATAGTAGCTACAGTGGAGGGGGAGAGAAGAATCCCCCCCCTACGAAAATTCAGAGTTCACACAAGCTCCCCGTGAGAAAGAAAGAAAACATTTAGTGCAAGAGGAAGAAGACAATCTTATAGAAAATTACATACAAAGATTTTCTTTGGAGGATATGGAACTAGAATTAGATATTGATAAAACATTTTATGCAATAGAACAACAAAAAATTATGGCTCAACAAAACTCTTTATTGCAATTCATTGGAAATGAGATCTTTAGTGAAGAAGAATCATTCACTTCTCAAAGTGTTTTTTTTATAAAGAGTCTAAAAAGTAGATTGTAGAAAGAAGTCACGAGAAGAATAAAAAGGAAAGTCATGCTTAGAGGTCAACCTGAAGGATATGCGACCATCCCAAATTTCCAAAATCCATAGGGAAACTGAGGATGCACTTGACGACTCTATTGACGGCTTAGAATATGAAAATTCCAAACTAAAGGAGAGGATTGGAGAATTGGAATCTGCCTTAATGCCTCTTCCAATCCTAGCTAGTCCTTTGAGAATTGTTAAACCAACTACACCCAGTATTAAATTAAAAGTATCTTCTAGTTTTCTCACAACGGTCCAAAGTTATGTGGAGAAAAACATTGAAAAGAGAATGTCATTGATAATAGAAGCATGGGAGGTATCAAAAAATATTGTTTCTTTCGGTTCAAGGGAACATGCTTTTGATGAGTATGTCGAAGATGATTTAAAGAATGATGAAGGATTCTATAGATATCTTGTTTTCCATTTGGGATAAAAGTCTGAAACATGACATAATTTAAAATGAGAGAGGAGGATCTTCCTTCTCCAAGTCGAATGAAACAACTGAATACCTATTGGAAAAAAAAGATCAAGAATTTGAATAACATTATCCAAGCATGCAGTGAAATCATAGTAAAAAGAGAAGAATTATTCAAAAGACTTACATAGATAGATATGGAAGGAAGAACTGACGAGGTAAAATATCCTAAATTAATTCTCAATACATTTTTTATGACAAAACAACGATCTGATGAACAAGTGGAGATATTCAAGGGATTATTGGCTCAGAAATTTTATGGCATAATTGAATATAATGAAGAAGTGATAGATAATTGATTGGTTGATCATTCTATGAAAAATCAAGATATTGAGGAGGAAATTCATCGCATTTCTCATCACTTAAGAGATTTGGAAGGCAAATTATTTAATATCAAAATGAGGCATGAAATAAATGTTGCACCGATGAAAAATTACATTGAAGATTGGTTAAAAAAGGAAATTGATAAATTAACTGAAGAAGGCCAAGAAGCAACAATTGAGACCATTCCTATAATCGTCAATGAGAAAAATAAAAGGACAACATAAATCAAGTAAACACAAGAGAGACCATCATAGTAAGTTTATGTTGATCACATCTTTCTTTCTTTATAAATTTTTCATCTAGTTACTCTACTTCTTTGACAAGAAAGGTTTAACCCAAATCTGATAACTCTTTCATGTGTTCCTTCCAGGTCTTGCAATTATGTCATCAACCACCATTGTCTCTCCATAACTTACTTCTTTTTTATATTTTCTTTATGGTCCACGGGAGCCCCAATCCGAGTCCTAAGGAGAAACAAATTTAAATTTCAAAGATTTGTAACAGACTTTATATTTCTCATAAATCCCAAGAAAACTCTTTCGGGATCAGTTTTGACGATGTTTTATAACTATGAGTTTTTAGTATAAAATATTTGAGATTGATCTATTATTTTCATTATTTGAGCTCCACATTTGTTTACTCTGTTAAAGTTCTCTTATGCGTGCACACCATTTTATTTTATTTTTATGTGACCAAAAATATTTAGTTTAACTATGATGGATGTGAGGAACATTTTCTTATCTTTTTCACATATGTGATGTGTGATACTTCTAGTCATCTCCCAGGAAATCTCTTTAGAAAAAAACATTTTATTTTTATGCAACCTTTGTATTTCTTTGAATATCATGGTGAACTTTCTCAAAGTCTTATATTATTTTGAAAATATAGAATTCCAGGAATATATTGAAACAAAGAGGAGTATAACCTCTATAAAAAGGTAAGGAGATTTTTATCACCATGAGGTTTCTGTTTCAGTGCTAATAGATTGAAGCATCAAGAAATGCCATTGGACTGACCCACTCATATTACTTTACTGGTTCAATTATTCTTGCACCGAACTTCCTATCTATTTCATCCTTCACCTTATCCTTGTACCTCATATTTAACCTATAAGGCCTCTTTCGTACTACATTAGCTCCTAGTTTTAGTGGGATCTTCATCTCTCCCATGTCCCATGCTATTCCCTTCATCTTTGAAAATTTTGTGGGGAATAGTTCCTTATATTCATGCAACAAGTCTACAATCTTATCGACTGTATCACTGCTCTCATAATCCCCTATTTGTGAAAACTTTAGATTCTTCGTTGTCCCAATTTTAACCTTCTTAATATTTATTGGTTGGGTGAATGTGGAAGATTCAAGGTTTGGCCCCTCTATTATTTGTTCTCCTTCTATCTCAGATACTTATACATTTATGGGATCCTCTTTATCATGCTCTTCCTTAGCCACATTATAGCATTCCAATATCTCCTGGACAATCATAGTCGCTTTATGTACACTGCACACTGGTACCACGTCCATCATCCCTACTTATGAGAAGATATTTGTTAAGATATCCTATAGAGATACATCTATTGATGGATATTCATGTTCAAATGTATACGTTCATTTGAACCTATGATCCAAATCTTCTGGTATTGTTGTCTCTTTGTGCATTTCCAATTCCAAATAATATCATCTCCCTCATTTTCAAGTTTATGATCACCTAGTTATCAAAATCCCATTCCACACCCATTAGTGACGGATATTGTTGACTGTCATCCATGATCTCAATAACTTCAAAGTCTTCCTCACTATACACCCCATCCATGTTCATGGGCACTCCTCTAAAATGCCTGAACGATACTATTTTGAGTTGATTCACGATCCTTATCCTAACATGAGATCATATTGGCTTGGGTTTTCCCATCATATCCCATGTATGCTTAGGTAAAAAGTTCACATTAGACCGCAACTCCAAGATAACATTATCTACATCATGCTCCACAATTTGTGCACTAAATATGAATTCTCCATTGGTCCTCTTCCTATGTAGTACCTAGCTTACCACCCTCTATGCAATGGGATTTTCCCTTCCTTGTGTGCAGTGATCAATCATGTCATATAGTGTACAAAACGTAGTTTCATATTTCATTAGGTCTACACAACGTTTTCGGAATTCTGTTATCATTCTTACCTTCCTAATTGGGTTCTCAGGCACGACATAATATTCTAGATGAGGCGCAACTGACATTAACGCTCCCTAATCCAGTCCGATTAATTATTTTCTTGCTCTCTCATATGTCTCATTTTCTTACTAAGGATTAAAGGTTAGGATAGGCCCTGTTGAGTTCCTTACCCATTTATCAATGTTATTTCCTTCACTCATCATATCAACCGATTTTCTAGCTCCTCCGCATGTAACATCTGCTATTATTGTTCCTTCTTTTCATTTTTCAACTCATATCTTCTGCACATTATGATTATGATTCAGGCTTCGGTTTCCTCTGGCCTGCCATTTTTCTACTAGTTGGGGATACTATTTTGTCACATGATCTAGTTGGGGATACTATTTTGTCTGAGTTTATTACATTTATAACATATAATAGGCCCTCTTCCTCCTCTACCAAAATTTCCTCTACCTCGGCCTCTGCCAAAGATTCTTTTGTTCCTCATATTAAATGCTCTTTGAGTATTATATTGCAGACCACCCCATTTTATTGGAACACTCTCTTCTTGAATCTTCTATATATGTGATGTTTAGTCCCTCATTAAGTCGAATGCACGACAATCCTTCTCTCCATGTACCAATGACTTGTAAAAGTTGCAAAACATGTTTCTTGGTGTACTCTGATAGTTTTGTAGTAATGAACATTCAGTAGGGTTATGGCCCCATTTCTTACATATATTGCAATATCCTCCTCCCGATAATGGATTCGAATCTCCCATTTCCAAATACTGAACAAATATTGAGAATTCATATTTGTGATGGCCTTCAGTGCTACATTTGGTACACTAAACTTCATCAAATTTCTCATTTCTGTTAGGATATTTAGACACTTAGGAGTTATTTAAGATATACTTGGTCTATTGTGTCATTAGGTAAAAGTGTGTTTTCTAGTGTGTTTATTTAGTATGCATTAGTATGAATTTGTAGTTAGGAAATCTGACGGTCATGATATGTTCTCGACGTAGAGTGATCCAATGGTTCATACTCTCCTCAATCTTAATGACCATTGATCTATGGATTAACAATCGATTGGTCCATGATCTCTGTTTAAGGAGAATGGAGGGTCATTTTTCGATGATCGATTGTGAGAAACTCTCTTGTAAAATCTCCCTGTAATCTTTTTCTTTTCATTAATAAACTGCTCCAAGTGGTCTCGTTGGTTGGGGCCATGGATGTTTGCCCGTAGGGGTTTTATCATGTGAAAAAATCGATATGTTGATCTTTGATCTATTTCTGTGAGTGGTTACTGAAGGTTTTCATCCTCTATTTGAATACCTATGTTTTTGAGCATGGTATCAGAGCCTGTTTGAAGACTTGCTCCTGTTGTAGATCGAGATCGTGAAACCAAGTTGCCTCATCTTCATTTTATGTAATTTTTGTACATTTCTGGGCTGATAAGATTCTTCTGTTGCATCCATAGACCTCGTTTCATTCAGGAACACTTTTGGTTTCACTCAAAAAGGTTTTTTTTTCCCCAAGATATGGACATTACAGTGACATCAGGAGGTATAAAGTTTGAATACACATTTTATAAAATTTTTGCAGAGAAGTATTTTTGTTTTATTTCAGTTTTGTATTTTTTATTTCCAGGTTGCTACTCTTTTAGATCTACGTATTCTCTTTTCCCTGCACCCTGTGTGATCTTGAAAAGTCAGAAATAGAGAGGAAAATGTGCATCTTTCGGGTAAGCTAAGTGAGATCTAACCCTTGTTGTCATCGAGAAGTGAAATTTTTTTCTTTTGTGAAAAGAGTTTTTTTTTAGCAAGCTCTCCAAAGTCGTCTTCCACAACAATAACAAAAGCACCCCAAATCTTCCTTCTGAAAATTACAATATGTTTTGCTAGACCATTTGGTTAAAATATGCCTTATTAAGTAAGAGGTCTTGAGTTTAAGTCTCTCTTTTGTTACTTTTTTTGAAAAAAATCATGCTAAAATTGTAAAGTGTATTTCATTTCAAGTATAAAAGTGAATCACTATAAGTAGATTTAATATTTCATTTTAGAGTTATTTATTTTGCATGCATATTTTCTTTGTAAATGTGAGAACCACTTCTCTTTATAAAAGTGGGTCACTTCATAAAGCAACTTACACTACCACGTGGTCCTTTGGTTACCGTTTATGCCTTTTTTAGAAAGGGCATAACTCTCACATCTGAAGTTTGTTTTCAGTGTCATTTTTTTTTAAACTGCATAACATTTCGAGCTCTTTCCATTCATATCATCGGTTCCAATTTTTAAATTAGTATTATCTACATATTTAATATGGCTTCTACAAGTAATCTCTTACTTAGCAACACCAACTACTTCCAATGGAAATCCAATATGGAGGATTTATTAAGAAGTAAATACTTGTAACAGATTAACTTGGGAAAGGAAACAACACCCAATGATGTTGATAAGAAATCCAATTGGGATAATAGGAATGACGAAGCGTGTGGATTAATCGGAATGCCCATCTCTCCTGATTTAAGGTTCCAACTTCAATTAATTGATAAACCCAAAGAAGCTTGAGAAAAGATTGAATCTGTGTTTGGTAAACGCAATATTATTCGAGCACAACAGTTAGAAAATCAAGTACTAAATTTGAGTCCAAGTGATTTTTCTTGTATTGAAGACTATCTATCTAAGTTTAAAACACTCATAACTTTATGTGAAGAATGTAAGATAAATATAGACGAATATCATTTCATATATATTATTCTTTCAAAGATAGGTAGTGCATATTTTGTGTTTGTATCTACCTTTTATGCCATACAAGAGGTTGTAGGGGCATCTTATCAAAAACCCACTCTTGAGAACATTTTTTATTCTTTGATTAGAGAGTAAGATAAGCTAATACAACTTGGAGTGATCAACACTGTAGGTACCTCCAACAAAGCCATAGTTGTCCATCAAAAAGATAAACCCAAGAATCCCAAGAAGAAACATCCTCACCGCAACAACAAGCAATAAAAGGGTATCAAACTCACTCATACATCTTTTTCTCCTAATGGAGACAAAGGACAAAAATAAAAAAATAAGAATACTAACAGACATTGCAACTTTTGTGATAAAGATGCTCATGATGAGTCCAAATGTTCCAAGAAGATGGAAGCTTTAGAAGCAACGATGAAGAAGAAAAAGATCGATATTGATTCTACTTCTTCTTCTTCTCATGGACATGCACTTTTTGCTTCTGGTTTCTCCTTCAATACACCTTCTACTTCTACTTCTGAGAAGTGGCTTATTGATTTTGGAGCATCTTATCATATGGATAAGTATAGAGACATATTTTGTACTCTAAATGAATGTAACACCAAGAAAATATTTGTTGTTGATGATAGATCTCTTAGTGTTGAAGGATCTGGAATTGTACAAGAAGAAAATGGCCATTTCAATGATGTATTATGTGTTCCAAGTCTTTTTTGTAATCTTCTATCAGTATATCAAATCACTCATTCAGGTGAAGATAAAGTCGTATAGTTTTCACATCACCAAGTTGCAATAAAGGATCTAAAAGATCCTAATCATGTTCTTGCAACTGGAATTGCTGATGGTATTACAAGGTTGTACAAGTTTGACAACTTTTGGTCATCATCTTTTTCATCAATTTTTATTGCTCATAGCGATGACTTGAGCAAACTTTGGCATGAACGGTTTGGTGATATAAAGTATCACTCATTGCAGCAACTATGTAATCAACATATGGTGACTCATCTCCCTCTTGTTCCATGCAAATATGGTGTTTGTGTCGGTTTTGTTCTTGGCAAACATCATCAGGACAGTTTGAAAAATGTGCCTCTTGGCACGCCTCGGGTCCTTTACATCTTGTTCACAATGATTTGTGTGGTCCACTCTCTTTTTTTTTTTTTTTTCTGGNGTACTTGGGTTTACTTCTTAAAACTTAAGAGCAAAGTTTTTGACAATTTTTTCGCCTACAAGGCCCTTGTAGAAAATCACTTTGGACATCAAATTCAAAGGTTAAGAATATATAACGGAGGTGAATATGTGAACAATAAGTTTACAAATTACTGCACTAAACATGGAATCTAAATGCAACACATTGTTCCATATACACCACAACAAAATGGTGTTGCTGAGAGAAATAACCACACATTAAAAGGAATGAGTAATTGTATGATCCAATCTAAGGGATTCAGTCTAAAGTATTGGGCGGAAGCCATCAACTATGAAAATTATATATTAAATTGTACTCCCACAAAGGCTCTTACAAATATAACATCGGAAGACACTTGAACTAAAATTAAACCAGATGTATGTCACTTCCATGTATTTGGAAGTATAGCATGGGCTCATATTCTTGATGAGAAAAGGAAAGCATTGCAGCCTAAAACTAATAAGTGTATATTTGTTGGTTATTCTGAAGATGTCAAAGATTACATACTTCTTCAATCACATTGTAATGGAATTATTATTAGAAGAGATGTTAAATTTGATGAACATATTTTGGCCTATGAGCCTAATTCGACAGTTGTTCCTTCTTTGGCCTGTGAGCCATCTTCGACATTTGTGGCTTCTTATTATCTGGTTTCTTCTTCAGATGATGACAGTGAGGATGAAAATCCACCTTCGCCTGCCTACCCTCCTCTAGATGAGTCCTTTGAACCTAAACCAACACCAGCTCCACCGCTTCCGAGATGGGTCCATTCAACACGAGAAGAAGTTGGTGATATTGTCGGTGATCCTTCAAATCAACGTCAGACACGTTCATAGTTCTAGTGAGACTCTTCTCTTTTGGCTCAAGTTTCAGAAAATCATTATCCAGAGACATTTGCAGAAGCTTGAGGTCATCCAAATTGCAAAAATTTAGAGTTCACACAAGCTCCCCGTGAGAAAGAAAAGGAAAAATTTAGGCCAAGAGGAAGAAGACAGTCTTATAGAAAATTACATACAAATCTTTTCTTTGGAGGATATGGAACTAGAATTAGATATTGAGAAAAAAATTCATGTAATCAAACAACTGAAAAATATGGCTAAACAAAACTCTTTGTTAGAATTCATTGGAAATGAGATCTTTAGTGAAGAAGAATCATTCTCTTCTCAAAGTGTTTTTTTTATAAAGAGTCTAAAAAGTAGATTGTAGAAAGAATTCACCAGAAGAATAAAAAGGAAAGTCATGCTCAGAGGTCAGCCTGAAGGATATGCGACCATCCCAAATTTCCAAAATCCATAGGGAAACCGAGGAGTCACTCATTTATCGTTAGGACCATGGAAACCATTGACTTTGTAGTACACTATTGAAATCCCTACATCTTTGAGTATGCAATAAATTTAGGAATTATGTAATCACAATCATAGTAAATGAAGAGTCTATATCCTACCAACACCATTGTGAGATATGTATCTAAAACTATTCCTTGTACAATTTTAACCAGCAGGGTCTACTTATGTACTATCCCTTTTATGTGGACCTGCTCATACAATGTTCATGATATATATCAAAAGGTTCCTTTCAAGCCACTCATTGTAGTGAGATAAGTTGGGAATAACATTTTTATGAAATTTTAGGTGGAATAATGTCCCACAATCATAACATGGCATCCATAAAAGAAAAAAATCCTTGATATATATTGTAAGAATAAGGAAAATGAATTTAAGTTTTATGAGATCAACTCTTCTATCAAAAATATCTCAACTAATCTCAACCATATTTGTGGGTATCTATGTAAAACCTTGGGTATCAAGGTGTGATATTGATACATGGATATAACCAAGGGGGAACCATTATCAGGTAAAGAGAATAACACTTCCACACTCTTTCAAAATAACCATTGCATACCCTCCTAGAATCAAAACTTGCGATACTTCTTTCCAAAGATAGACATGAACAAGTTTGATGGTTTTTATCCCTGTAGATGGGTTACACAAATGGACTACTATTTATCTATCCATTGAATTATTGATGAACTAATGAAGCTTGGAGTGGGTCTTTTTTTATCTAGATACTAAATGCTGGCAGTGGTGGAAATGGTATAAAAATACTTATACTATCTACATTTGCTTGAGCCATTTTATTAAGGCCATATATGTTTATTTTTAATGGACGCTCATTATTTGGGTTTATTAACCAAATTACAACAAATAGGTATGGTTATAGAATTTAGAGTGACCTTTGAGTTGTTGGAAATATCTACAAAGTGTCCTCTTGGTTATTTTCTAAAGAATGTTTCATCAATGGTGTCATGTAGAAAATTTGAGTAGAATAGGATGAATTATGTTATGTGCTGATATAAATTTATTGATTGCGATTGGATGTAACGGCTGTTATATTTTCTACTTGGCGATAAAAGTGTAGCTGCTGCAACTGCTACTTTCATATAAAATACCTCATGTGAGATATGGTCGTTGATGCCATCCTTTGTAGTGATTCCCTATAGGTTTCTAATGATGAATTACATCTAACAAGCTAGGAAGGACCCTCTTGAAATAGAAAAAGGAATAAATCTACTGCTGCCACTTCTTCTGTCGTTAAAGTTATCGCCCTTAATTAAATAGAATAAGGAACAGAAATTGAACTCGTTCCTCCATCCCTCTGGATTTTGACGGAGGTTATTGCCGAAACAACTCTTGATGTCACTGGTCAGAATTGAATGAAAGTTTACCTATCTAAAGTGTATTTCGAGATCTGGCATTCTTTTTGTTGTGTGCGTATGAATTATAGTGAGCATTTTCATTGGTTTATGGGCGTTGGGTTAATTGCATGGGCTTTCTTACAGGGCAATTTTATACATTGGGCAAATCTTTATACAATGGTACTGCAGGTTTCATTTTTTTTACAATGGCGTTTTTGTATACCATTGCGTTTCTTTTTTGTGGGCACATTGTTGTAGAGAGGCATTTTCTTGGGATTTTGGGCGTTTTTACTACACACAGTGAGCAGTTCTTACAATGGGCATTTTTGCAACTGTATATTGGGCATTTTTATTATGTACAGTGGGCAATTCGTTCATGATCTGCGTTTTAAATGATCTGGCAATTCGTTTATGATCAATGTTTTAAATGATCTGGCAATTCATTTATGATCTGCATTTTAAATGATCTGGAAATAATCTGGCATTTCGTTTTTCTTTTCCATTCTTGTGATCCTGTCAGCGATGGCACTTCATTTTTCTTTTTTTACATTCTTGCGTTCCTGTCAATGTTGGCATTTCATTTTCATCATTGTTGCATTTGCGTTGAGTGCCATGATATTCGGTCCCTGTTTTTGAATCTTACCTTCTGGAAAAAGTTTTGTTCTCCCTTCCCAACCCCTGACAAACATATTCTCTTTTAATGAGGGACCCTGAACTTCAGATACTCTAATGATGATAACGGACTGCGTTGTAACCTAACCAGGTGTCAATGCACCGTGAGCTAACGAAAACGGGTGGTTTCCAGTTGCTGTTGTCTTAGTTATGATATTTCTATTATTGAAACCGATCTTCATAAACTGAACAAACAATATATTCCATTGCATGCAAATGGTTATTACAGTCATGAATACTCATGTGGGTTGCAGGGACGTAACTTAGTTAATTTAGTATATTCTGTTGCCAATTAATAGAATATAAAAAGTAAGGTCAAATCATGGGTAATACTGTTATTGCCGCTTACTACATTGAGTGTTAGTACCGCTTATGTCTATGTGACATCAAATTAGGGGTAAGGTCGTTATAAATTATTGCAGAGATACCCTGAGATATTGCCAGGATGTCATTACTAATTAGCAGAGCTTGATAAATGTTACAGTCACCGATAATAGGTAATTATGATGCTATGGCTATATATTGACATATTCATTACTTTGTTATCTTTAATTATTGTCTTTTAATATTGATAGTTTGTCATTCTGAATATTGCCTTTTAATTGTTGTCATTTTAAAATTTTATTATTTATAGATTGCCATATTTAATTATGATGTATGTGGTTATTCAAATTGATGTCACCTGTAGTTATGAGGTAATTCCATATATTGACATCTTTAATTGATGGTTATCTTAATTTATTGTCAATTGTAATGTGGATAGTTTGTCATTGTCATTTTAAATTTTATTATATTATAAGATTGCCCTTTTTAAATTATGGTGTATATTGTATTTTCAGTTGATGATTCCTATAATCATGATGCTATTTCCATATAGTGACCTCTTTAATTAATTTCTATCTTTAATTATTGTTATTTTAAATATTGATACTTTGTCATATCCAATAATGCCCTTTTTAACTTTGTCATTTAAATTTTATTAATTTAGATTGCCATTTTAATTTATGATGTATGTTGTTATTTTCAATTGATATTACCTATAAATATGATGTCATTTTTAGTGCATTATTATTGGACCTTAGTGAATGATTTTATCTTGTAAGGTCATTATGAATTTAGTGGTTGTAGCATATAAGAGGTATGATAATTGTAAAATCATGGTCCAGATTGTGACATAAATGATAGATGGTTAATGTTTCATGATAGAGTTATTGTAATTTTTAATTATTGTTAATAACATATGTGGTGCCATAACCTGGATTTACGTACCATAAATTACTCCAAGTTAGTATATTAGGGTGGTTGTTTGTTTCGATAATGTTGAACTTGGGTGTTCATTTTCAGAGTCCTTGTCACGCGCCTTCCGTAAGGGGCGTAATCGTTCTTCTTATTTATGTCGTACTTGATTGCAATCAGTTAGCCGTGTAGTTTGCTTATGTTGGACAGGGTATAGACCCCTCCTTGTAGCCTTAGTGTTTATGTCGGTGTGTGTGATTTTTCTGTGTAAAGAATCCAATGCCGTATCAAGAGTCTCGGGCCCTTTAAAGGCAGGGTTTCCACTCTTGCGACACACCTGACAGAGATTACTAGTTTCTGCCTGAGCAGTCAGCCAGGATCCTGTCTAATCTTCTTTCAAGAAGACATAAGACTAAAATCCCTGCTTTTCTGTGCGGAAATAGTAAACTCTACTGTTGTATTCTTCCATCTGTGACTATATTGTACTTAACAGATGGTGTCATTTTCTTCTTATAGCTGCTAGTTGCATGCCTTATGTCTAGGGGCGTTTGTTGCTTGTTGTGACGGTGATATGTCGGAGTCGTCTTATTGTGTTCGTCTTGCTTGCATCTTGTTCTAGGTTGGGTTACTAGTTTCTGCCTGAGCAGTCGGCCAGGAGCCTGTCTAATCTTCTTTCCAGAAGACATAAGACTAAACGCCCTACTTTCCTGTGTAGAAATAGTAACCCTAACACCCTGGATTCTTCCCTTTGTGTTCTAACTGTGCACCCCCAGTATGTCTTAATGCTGTGTTGTGCGCCTTATGCCTGTGATCGTATATTGCTGCAATTACTCATTATGTGCCTTTAGTTTTTCCTTATCGTGGTTGTGTCTTGTTGGTCGTTGAGTGGCGATGTAGAGTCAAGTGTGTTTGTTACTTCTACACGCGCGCACACAGCGAAAGATAAAACTAAAAAGAAAAAAAAAATAAAAAAAATTTGCACCTTTTTTCAGAGTTGTGTCATAACGAGAAGGATGTTACAATAAAGGAAAAACTACAAATTAAAGTATTCTATCTCTACCACTCCTTAGGTTAATTATGAATCCACTTTCTTGACTCTAGGAAATCCATAAGAATCTACCATTTTCTGTCTAGTATAAATAGGTGGGTCCTAGAGAGATATTTTTGTTTATTCAGTCAGATCCCTATGAGATTTTTCCCATAAAACACATTACTCAAAATTCCAAATTTTCTTTTAGGGCTCCAAAATTTCATTACTTGGCTCACAATGTCAATCAAAATGGGGTACTAATGTATCCCATTAAAGTTGTGGCTATGCAATATTATCCCTACCCCAAGACCTTGAAGAACTTGCATGTTTTCTTAAGAGTTATGAGATACTACAGAAAATTTGTGTAAAAAAAAAAAAAGTTGTCTCTCCCTAGCATATCTACTAGAAAATAATTCCTTTCTATTGAGTGAAAATGTTGCACAAGCCTTCTCTACCTTAAAGGATTCCATTTGATCTATTTCATTCTTAGCAATGGAAAATTTATATAAGATATTTATCTTTGAATGCAATGTGTTGGGTAGAGGGACAAGTTTGTTACTGATGGAAAAATGGTGTTCCTTTGCATTCACTGATAAGTAATTGTGTGATTGCAATTATAGAAATCCACCTATGACAAAGGGATGTCGGAAATCCTTGATGCAATCATGGATATTTTTAAGGATGGAAATTTATATTAAAATGTAGAAAACTGGGCTAATCTTACTAGTCCTTAATATGCAAAATGTAAAATTGAAACTTGGAACCCATGTCTCATTAGAAGGAATTTATAGATCAAATCTGACAATCATAATACCAAGTATTTTATAAAACAAATCTTATCATTGCCAAAATAGTATAAGCAGGTTACCGAAATGCTTAGGTATGATTATGGGATAATATATAGGAAGGTAAATAAAATGTTGTGGTTGATGATTTATCAAGTCAAGGTGAGGAACGAGGAGCCTAACATCTTCTAAGTCACACATGGGTTATTGCTAAAGCTTTTATTGAAGTCTTCAATAAAAATATTTTAGTAGCCATGGCCATTAAATAAAAAAATAAAAAAAAAGGAAAATAATCGTAAAGCATCTAGTCCTTGCTTACTGGGTGGCTTCATAATCTGAGAAAAGAAAATGAGAGTGGTTTTATAATATGGTGTGTAGGATTTGTTTGACACATTCATCTGAATGGAATTGTCTAGTAAGAGCAAGCCATCATAAATGGAAGTTCATAAAGCCATTATTTTGGAAGACCTTCACAATTAAAGATCCATTTAAAATCTAGTTCTTAATCACAGTTTGAATTTTTCACACAAGAACTTCCCAGAATTAAGAAAAAAAAAACCTCTCTATATGATAATAAATATGCATTATTCAGTACCAAAAAAATACCACAATTTGGAATGCTTGAGGCTCTTCTAGACTCCGATTTGGAAAGTTTGAGGCTATGATGGACTCCGTTGACGTTGGGGAGTTTTGTATTGATTTTGTTTCCTTTAATGCTTCATTATAGGCGGCCAAATACCTTGATATAGAACTACTTTTTGACTTGACTTGTAATACCATGGCCAACATCATAGCGGACAAATCTGGCAAAGAAGTGTTTGAGTTGTTCAATCTTAGTGGCGTTTTCATTCGAATGGATGAGGACTCTACCACAAATAAATATATATTGGGTTATGTATATGCATGCACATTACACCTATATTATCATCTGTTTTGAAGGTCCATAACATTGTGAATGTACATTACAAATAATTTTTAAAATACTTGAATAACATAGTCTGGTGCACATTAGCTCAGATTCCAAGAATTGGTTTGGATATCGAAGAATCTTCAAAGGCATATGAAATGAATTAGCGGATGCTACTAAATAAACTGGTTTTGGTTTGGGTATCGAAGAATCCTCAAAGGTGTAAGAAAGGAATGAGGGGATGCTACTACATACTTGGTACAAACTCTGCTTAAGGTATTTCCTGAACTTTTTAAGAGTTGAAGAATTTTTCTGAAACTTTGTTTGAACTTTCTCAAACCTTAATGTCTTGAAATTTAGTTTGTTCATATTACATCATGTTTGTTAAAAATCCAACTTGAAATAGTCACAACAACGACCAATGAATTTTTTAAAAGTCACAAGTTCGAATTTAACTCACCATTATTCCTATGAAATTAATAAACGATTGCTGCGACAATTTGTGGTGAAATTTTTTTGAAGCCAACTATGGAATGTAATATCCTAAAATCAATAATTATCATTTACCGAAAAATTGATGTTTCCATCTAAATCAAACCAACTTTAGAAATATTTCTTCCAGAGCTGACATATTTCATGTTATAATCACAAAGAGTATCACAATTTTAATAAATTTAATGACAAGGTCAGTCAAAATTATCATGTCTCCACAAGATGTGACAAGTGCACTAATGCAATTACTCTCATCAAAGTTTTAATCATATCTAATTGAAACTAACAAAACGCTTTGATCATATCTAATTGAAACTAACAAAACGATTACGCCATCATAGGTATTGCAAACAATACTACCTGCATAACTTTTGTCGTCTATGTAAAAGTTTTGGGATTTATATTGTGGAAACATGTCGAACTAGTTTACCAGGAATGCATACCATTCTTCAGCTGAAGTAAAGAAAAAATCCTATTAAAGAGTTTATATTTCCCAGCATCGCTTAAACACGTTTATATTTAAGAAAACCAAACAATTCTCAAGTTACCTGTACTAGAATATGACAATTTATCGGCAATTTGCGTGTAATCAGAGGTTGTGTTCGTGTACTAGAATATGACTCCTGTTGGACACTACAAAAAAAGTACATTCCCCGTTGTTGCAAGCATGGACGCTATAGTAATTGACCCTAAAATGATAATCTACAGAGATTTTGTAGTAAGGAAATATTTCCTTGTGCTGTCGAAATTCAAGTATATATTATATGCATTTTTTCCTAGGAATCTTTCAGGGACCTAGAAAATGTTGTCTATGCATGCAAGAAATTGAAACTAATCATCATGTTATCTTTTCTTGCAATTCAAGTTATTGAATTTTTTATGTTATTTTTTTTGCAATTTAAGTTTAGAATTTTTGAGAGAGGTAAATATAAGTATTAGTTTAAATGTTCTACAAAATGATTTTTTTTGGACTATAATTTTTTGGGACATTTGCTGAAATATGATGATAAATTATGTGATCCACATATTTGAGTGATTAGTTATAGATAATGCGAGTGCTTGTTTTTCAGCATGCTGAACCAATTTCTGCATTCAGAAATGGATTTTAGGTAACAAAAAATAATAATTTCGTGTAAATTTATATAACCCGATTCCTGTGAAAAAAACCGTTAATCATTGAACTATTCAATACTTGATCAAGAAACAATATAGAACAAACACCAAAAGTTTAGTTGTCCAACCCTCCAACCTCAAATTCTAAATCACTTCCTCCTACAGTTACTTGGGGGATTTGGATAACCATAAACTAATCCATCTTTAAAAACAAGGACCTAATTCCTTGAAAATTTTCCCTTCAAAGCATAAACATTATTTCAAAGTTTCCTCAATACTCTAATATTTCCCATGCTAATAAGACATTGTTAAACCTAGTTAAAGAAACATTCCATGGGCCGTCTTCTATGATGGGGGATCGTCACTATGGAAGATTATGGGGAAGCATTCACCTTTCACTTAACCACTCCATCTCTTTCCTAACTAGTATTTACCCAATGCAAATAATAACTTTTGTTAACTTTACACATTCCCAAGGAAAAGAGCATCACAGTTATCCACATCTATCACACATATGCACATCTGATTCCATGTTAATTATCCAATGAATTAAATGAGCTTGAAACATTTATAATTTCACATTGTTTCCATTAGTTTAAGTGATAGAAAATAATTCGAAATATTTCTCTTATACTTTGACCATGTCTCCAAGATGGGGAATGAAAAAAAAGATAAAATCTCCAATGTTACAGTTGCATTGGACCAAGGCATATTGAAAATTACCAAAAAATCATAGAATCTCCTCACATAATATTTCCATGAATCATGGTTGTAGTGAATAAGATATGATTTTTATTAATAATTTTATTTGTATATAAACCATTATGATTTGTTGGAAGTAAGAAAATATATATATATATATATATATATATATATATATATTTTTCAATTAAAAACCATTCCTAAATATTTATATTGTGTTTACCGAAAATTTACATCAGTCTCTATTAGGGGTTTTCCTTAAGTGAAACTAGAGCCCCGGGGAGTAGAGAATCATCAAAATTATTTATAAAAATTCTATAAGAGTTTTGTAACCAAAATTTAAAAAAGAAAAGACTTCAAAAAGAGTTTAAAGATTTAAAAAATAACATTTTATAAAAAATTTGTAACCAAAATTTACAGAAAGAAAAGACTTAAAAAAAAGACAGACTATAATGCTGGCTAAACTTCCTATGATTGTGCATGTTATAAAAAAAAACTAAGAAATAAATTGATCCATGTATGTTGGAATGGAATATATAACACGGAATGTGCTGTAATCTTGTAAGAGGAACATAAATTGTAAAAAGATAAGAAAGTTGTAAAATGGTACTTAATAAAATCGGCTAACCAGATTTAAATACACGGGGAGAGAAACTAGAATATACACGGGGAGAGAAACTATAATCGGCTAGCCTTTATGGGGTTCGGACGTTGTAAATATACACCTCCATAAACCAAATCATTAGCTAACTGATAATCACCGCATAGAGCGAAAAAAATCGTTGTTAACAAAATAAAAATTCAATATATACAAAAGCAGCCGTAGACAATCAAAATATGATATAATAAAAGTTAGAAACTAAACTACTCCGGATCGTCTTCCACGTGCATGAGCTCCCATACTGATTATATTAGAATAGCGAGAGCATGAAACGAGTGATATTTAGCCACTTTAATTTAATTAGAGTGGCCATCAAACAGAACGACTAACGTATCTATTATTACAAGGGAAAGAAAATTAATTACTAATACATTGAAATACGATTGAATGGACTGTATGCAGCTTTGTTATTAGTAGAAGCGGTTGAATCCCTGTGGCAGTTCAATGACGCCCGAAGTTCCTCCAAACACTTCAGCGAAATGTTTTCGGATTCGGCGAAGTGATTGAAGGAACTCCCGGCATTGGGAACCAGCTGTGAGTGATGATGGCGAAGGTTCGTCGTTGTGGTCATGATGGATAGATAACAGGAGGGATGATCATCTTCTTAAATACTATTCTCTCTTTGTCGTTCTGATAACTCAAGCAAGGACGGTTGAAACTCTAAACAACACATATTCATTCATTGCACCTGGACGAAAGTCTGTTTACCTCACTACATTCAATGAATGAACTTGGTTCAATATCAACCGTTCATCCATATTCTCTTTAGTTCAACTTGTACGATTTAAATGTAGGGAGGGCCCAGATTTGAGTAGCTTTGGCAAGGTTTTAGCTATGTTTAACAGTGGTCATTGTATAGAAAGAGCTTTTCTACATTTCACTATGAAAAAGATCTGTAATTCTTTCCATGATCCACATCCAGTTGCATATGGCATTAAAAAAAAAATAATAACAAAAAAAAATATGTGAATTTTAATCACTTGTCAGCTCTGCAATCTAGGGTTTACTGAAACTTATAGGCACGCGTGCATGGCTTCGTCGGTGGGAGAAGCTCAAGCTATTTGTTATTTTTTTCATTTTAGCAGTTGTAGTAAGCATTTTAACCTTGGCTTCCATGTATGGTGTTGCAATGGCTACCTTAGACATGCTCGGTACAATTGCAACTAGATTGGCCATTGATGCATATGGACCTTTCAATGACAATGATGGTGGAATTGTTGAGATGGCCCGTATGAATCACACGATCCACGAAAGGATTGATTCCTTAATGCTAGAAACACTACTACTTCCATTGGCAAGAGATTTGCTATTGGTTCAGCTACATTGGTATCATTTGCATGTCTTGTAGCTTTCATTTTTTCAACCGTGTTGCAGTTCAAAGTGTGGATTTTTTTACTCCAAAAGTGTTCATCAGTTTAATTGTTGGGGTAATGCTTCCTTATTGGTTCTCTACCATGACAATGAAAAGTATTGGTAGCACACCCTTTGGTTGAAGAGGTTAGGAGGAAATTCAACACCATACCAGGTCTGATGGAAGGTTTAATCATCTCATACTTGCTGCAAATTTGATTACATATGAGGATTGATTTAATTTGTCCAAAATTATTGGACCTCATCTTTGTAAACATTCATGAAAGATACTCTTTCCCCTACTTCACATGCACGAGGACCTGCAAAGTATTGAGTGTGGAGGAGCAGTTCTTTGATCCATCATATTCTAGAAAAACATTATTCAAATTCAAGTGCTTTTGCACCTACAACAAGGATGTTACAACCAATTGTTTTTTACCTAGAGGAACTTTTTGTGGAGAGATTGCAAGGGATGAAATAAAATATTCTCAGACACGTGTTGTGTGCCCCATGTACATCTTTGAAGCACTTCTTTTAATGTAATTTCCATAATTTCATGTAGGTGACTATTTGCAGACAAAGTTTTGCACTTTCATTTGTGAAAAAATGGAAATAATAAAACAATTCTGTAACAATTGGTTTTGTTCTTTACACAACAAATTGAGTTAAATGCGAACAAAATTTATTGAAAATATATGAAAAGAGATATATCGGTAGGTTTTCAAACTGATTTTATAAAAAATGTCAAAATGTTTGTAAAAGCTACAACCAATTTTCTGTGGTTGATTTGTATTTTTGAGTGGTTGATAGCATCCCAAGACTAAATTTTGACATGGAGACAATTGAAAATCATTATAAGATGCTTATCCACCTATCAATCATGATTTTCGACATTTTTGAAATTTTCATCTTTTTGTAGCTAATTTGTAGCTTTGAATGGTTGCACACATTTCAAGACTATATCTTAGCATTGATATGATTTTAAATCAACATGAGATTCTTATCCACCTATCTGAATCCATTTTCAAAAATTTTCAAGTTTTCAAGTTTTCAAGTTTTCAAGCATTTATGTAGCTGCAGTTCAACAATAACCAACAGATTTGGGTAAGCTCTTATAGTTTGTTGCAACAACATCAATATGTATTAAGTTGTATTTGTGTTCTTTAGGTCATGTTGATATTTTTCATCAAATATTCCTTAGCATCATCAAAAATCAATATTCTCATCAAGCATGAGAAATTTCTTTCAAAATATGCAACCAAAGTATTTTCCTCTCCTATCAACACAAATCAAGTGAGATAGAATTCAACAAATGCCCTTTAGATCGTCATCATACATCCAAAGAGGTAAAGTTGGGTAAGCAATTTATTTCTCTAGGTAGTTATGTAACTTGGAAATTCCTGCACGAGAAAACTCTTATAAGCTTTATGTATTCACTTCCTTACACTTCATCTCCATAATTCCTATTTTATTTACTATCCATCATCATTCATTTCTCTGTAGCATTCATGACCTTAGAAGCTAAACAAATTATTTCCACTTGACACTACTTCCTATGTATATTTGTTGCATGAGGAAATGAAATGACTTAAGTGTGGGGGAGATGTTGGGATTCATAATTGACATGTTTTATGATGCCATCAACCATTATTTCACCTACTTTTCCCTTCCATCTTCATTCACTTCATTAACCATATTCTTGTAATTGTCCATTTTCACCCTACACTACATTCAAATCACATATGTATATAAAATGGTAAATTTCTCATGTTTAGATGATTAGTTAGAGCAGATATTGTGTTTCCTAACTTACTTGTGAAATTTTGTAGTTGTTGATAGTTTTGCAAAATGTTCACAATTTTGGAACTGATTGGCAGTTTTGATAATCAAAATTTCTACATCATGTATGACCATATGAAAAGGAATCTCAAAAATATAAAATGTGGGTTTTGCGCATAATGGGGATATTTATGTGAACCACGAGAAAAATATGCAAAAAGTACAAAACAAAGAGTGTATGGTTGATATTTCAAAAGACTAGTCATTCTAGCTCAAAATTCTAAGGCTAAGTGGTTTTGACCAAGTTGCCCATACCCATGAATTTCGACATATGGATCTCATGACATATTTTTTATTATCCTATTCAAATTATCTTAGTTCAAATAAAAGATTTGGTGGAGGAGATATACATGTTTAGAATATAGGATTTGTTGGTTATGAGATCGAGTTGTTTAAGATCTGATTTCATCTCGATATGTATAAATATCAGAGGATATCATAGCTTCATAGTTCAGAAGTTAAGGAATGAGAGCATAGAGTTTCATATTGAAGAGACGGATCATTGTAATTATTTTGATGTTGGAATAGAGAGCTTCTTGTTGCACATCAAGAGTTCTCTATTGTAGTCTTCCTTTCTAGTATATGCCAAGAGAGGAAGTGCCCCCTCTCTGTAGTATACGTTGCCCAATTAATTTTATTTCAATTGTGTGATTTCATTTATTTTAGTTGTGCTATAGAACCCGAATTGTAAAATCTATGGGACTAAGGGGAATTTATTTTAGTTGTGTGAGTTATTTCAATCCAGTGATTACATTTGGGACATTAAATTTTAATCACCCAATCACTGACTGACAAAACCAAATGGTGAAATCTATGGGCCATGGAATTAGAATGATAAAATATGTGGAACTAAGGGTTAAATATTAAGGAGTGATTAAGATCATCACTGTGATCATACTATTAAAATTTCTTTACTCTATTCAGATTGCTTAGCTTAGGAGTATTGGTGTAATCTTCCATATATTTTTCCAGTGTCTCACAAGATTTCAAGCTCTCTGGTTGATAATTTAATGTCAAGCAGTTTAAGCAATTTAATTTCTCGATAGGGACTTCAAATTTGCAAAAGGAGGGGTAGTAAGAAATGATTCTAAAAGAGGTAGTATACAAAATGTAAAGGAGGCCCAAAGATTACGCTAGGAGGATTACACTAGAACCAATTTCACTTCAATCCACCCTAGACCTATACGAGTGGGAAGAAGGGAGGACTTCCTTTACTAGTGTAAAGGTTAGGAAGGATGGTCTGATTTGACGAGTGGAAAGAGGGATGGAATGTATAGTATGGTTGAGGGATATATTATTCTATCTTGTGATAGGAGAGGGTTAATGTTTATGGTTATAGGTGATCTACCGAAGGTGATTTATTGACTGATCCAAAAATAAATACAAGGAACATCTTGATCATTGTTACTAGAAATGAAAAGAAAATACTTTCTCATTTCCACACCAATCCCAATAATTCTATCCCCGACCTCATGACATATTCAATTACCTTTATCGTGCCCATAGGGCCTTACACTTACAAATCCCAGTCCTAATCAATACATGCAGTTCCATCTCCACCTTTCCTCTCCTGCTAGAAAATAAAAGACAAGAATTAACTACTTTTCATTGATCGTATTGTTTTATTGACCACTTTGAATTAAGAAAAGCTAGCCAAGAAGATAAGCTAAGAAGATAAGCTAAGAAGGAAAGATATTCATAAGAAATGCCAATAAGATAATATAATCTAACAATTGATCGTATAGGGTCACTGACCATAAATTTCCTCAACTGAGCATATATACTCACTAAGCATATATATTAGATTGATTGGCCATATAAATATGGTAAGTGACCATCTAGTTGGTTTCTTACTCGAGAGGGTTTATCATCTCGGAAGTTAGCCGATTTACTAGATGATACACTAATATTTATCTTCTAATCGAAAAGAAAAGAAAAAGGAAAAGGTGATCTCCTAAATCTACTAAGTTCGTTTTCCAATAAAGCTAACCCGGTTGTATATCCACCCACCCGGACTGATAGTCAAATCAATCTATCCATGAAACAAGGTTGAAAAAATACCTAATAGTAAGGAAAAAAATGGTAGTAAGGAAACAAATGCTAAGGATAGCCCCTTTGCATTCAATCATTTTCCCTATATTTTGACTCCTTAATTAATAAGGTAAGTCTGTGACACCAATGCCCCTTCCTCACAACCACAGGTCGGAAGGTCCACGTCATCTCACAGGATCTTCTCTTCCTTTGGCCCGAAGAACACTAACCGGTCCTTCTTTTTCCCTATCGGGAAATCCGTACCCACAACAACCACTCCATGGGATATCCTCTTTACAATCAAGAGATCGGACTAATTATTGCGATTTCTCTAGTTCGTGAGTCAAAGCTTCCGATTCTTCCTTCCAAATCTTGCAATACCCGAACTGGCGATATGGTTATGGCTCTTTTCCTTGTCAGTGCCCTCCCCACATGCAACCATAGGCTAGGGATTAAATGTCAGTGCCTCTCGCAACTCGCACCTTTGTGAGTTCGTGAGTTGAACTCTCATGCCCTCCTGTTACAATCTATCGAGATGAGATAGGTCAACGCCCGGTAGACTCCTTCCTTGATGCTTTTCATTACTCACAACCTCGCAGGTTGAAGCGTCGAGCCTCCACGCTCTTATCTTGCGAATCCCCGAGATGAGAGAATTCAATGGAGTGTTGACTCCTTTCTCCAAGCAACGCATTTCCACCCATCAACCACGCGAGTCTCACCTTATGGCTCTGCCATCTGTCCACAAAAGCCTCGACTCTCGGCACTTCGCGACTTCTGACACCAAGTTCTCAGCCCTTCTACTCACGAAATCCCGACATACGATGTGCCACCTGTCCACTTACCGACTCCTGTGGCCCCACACCTTTCTCGTAGTCATGGGGATATCGTGTATCACAATATCATGATTCCCTTTGCAATATTACGGAGTTTCAATCCCTGAAACCCCGATATGCGAATCCACGAGCAGATCCGACGGTCCTTTTATGACTCGGATCAACGGTCCTGCCCCTCCTTTGTTTTCAATCTCTCCGGGATACTTTCAGTATCTCCCCTGCACCTCCTTGATATCTACTGACACACGGAGATTCGCGGATTCTCCTCAGAGAATATCGACCGTCTGTTCCTTCTCTGGTGGTTCCTGCAAAATGACTTAGTGTTCCTCCTCTGGCACTCATCCACTTGCTCACAAATTTAAGAGTCCTCTTGAACCTTCAAGGTACAACTTGTCTGCGTTGTTCTTCAACAAACTCAAAGGCCTATCCTTCCTGAGATTTTACCATGGTTTTAAGTTATCAGAAAGAAACTCCTTGCTCGCACTCCTTGTGGAAACCTTCGAATACTTTCAAGTGTTTGAATACTTCGACTTTGCACACACCTGCAGCAGCAGTCCTTCAACTCTCTACTCAGATTCGCAACTCTGAAACTTTTCTTGGCATGCGCACTCCTTGCACGGCTCCTGTACTCAACTGCACTTCTAGGTGAATGAGAACAAAAGCTATCTCTATATGAACCCTCTGTCAACGCACTCCTTGCGGACACTTCAACTGCACTCCTTGCAGAAATTCTCTGTCTCAAATAGAGAAACTATTGAAACTCATTCCTACTTCCTCTCAGACTTCAACTCAACCATGAAATCACATACACAACATATAAAGAAAATGTGTAACAGGAAGCAAACATTCATGAGCATATCAACATCAATATAGAGAGAACAACACAAAACCATGAATTTGAACCAATTCTTTCTATTAATTCAAATATCTTGTACATGGGTGTTCTTACACAGCTCTTTGCTTTCTCTTGCTCTTCTCCTGCTTCAATAATGTTACAAATGCACAATGAGGGTGTCTATATCCTGTTTCCCTCTTGCGCTCTCAAACTGTCTAGTCTAGAATTAAATTCTATCTACTTTACATTAACTACCTTAAATGCCTCTACCTACTAAGGACGAGAGCTATCCGCTCAAGGTCCATTTACAATATACAAAGTGCGCTTCATTAAATTGTTACATTTAAGATCATGTATCATCTTCAAGGAAATTTCAAAATGTGTGTTGGCTTGTCCAACTGTCCAACTGCTTCCGCACTGGCTCGCTTGATATAGGCGATGCTCCTGCATCATACTCCCTCGCTTGAAAATTTTCATGGGCTCCTTTCCATGAGCTCTTGCATGGTATGTCCATGCTTCTATATTCCCGCTTTAGTCTCCCAGCTGGCATCTTCAAATGGATGGTTCTTCCATTTGACCAAATACTCAAAATATTATTTCCTTCATGTCTTCTTGCTCACTCTCTTGTCTAGTATGCATTCCATCTACGGCTTATCTGCAACTGGCATCTACTTTTTCCATTGGATCACTGGATGCTCATCTCCAGTCCCTATTCCTTCAGCTTTATATGGTTACAAATATGAGATATTGAATATTGGAGAAATTTCGATCCCATCGGGTAATTCAATCTCATAAGCATTGGTCCCAAATTTTCTCAAGACCTTGCATGGCCCAATTTTCTTCATCTTTAATTTGTTGTATGTTCCCCTCGGGAACCTTTCCTTTCTCAAATGTGTCAGAACTAGATCACCAACCTCGAACTGAAGTTGTCTTCTATGCTTATCTACTCTATGCTTGTACTCCTAACTTGAATTTTGCAACTGTTCCTTCACCTGACAGTGAAGTTCCTTCATCGCCTCGGCAAATTCTTCTGCACTAGCGCTTCTAGTCGCAGTCTGTTCTGAATCCCTCAGTTCAGAAACTCCTCTTGGCTGTATGCCATAGACAATCTGAAATGGACTCTGCCCTGTGCTCTGATTCACTAAGTCGTTATACGCAAACTCTGCCTGCAGCAATATATTGTCCCAACTGCTGTGGTACTCTATCACCAAGCTTCTCAGCAAATCTCCCAGACTTTTGTTTACTACTTCTGTCTGTCCATCCATTTGAGGATGATAAGCTGAACTAAACAACAAGTTAGTTCCCAGCTTCTTCCATAAGGTCCTCCAAAAATTCCCTATGAACTTCGTATCTCGATCTGAAACTATGCTCCTTGGAAAACCATGAAGTCGAATGACCTCTTTGAAAAACATATTTGCGTTGTGAGTCGTGTCATTAGTTGTCTGACATGGGATAAAATGTGCCATCTTAGAAAATCTATCCACCACCACAAATATTGAATCAAATCCTCTTTGTGTCCTTGGCAACCCCAACACAAAATCCATGCTAATTTCATCCCACGGCCTCTCTGGTATGGGTAATGGTTGATAAAAACCCGCATTCTTCTTCCTCCCCTTCAGATGCTGGCAAATTCTGCATCTGTCTATGAATATCTTGACATCTTCTTGCATCCCTAGCCAAAAGCATGACTCACTCATCTTTGCGAATGTCTTGTCATGAATGAAATGTCTGACCAATCCTCCAATGTGTTTCTCTTTCAGCAAGTTCTCCCTCATGGAGCATTTTGGAATACATAGTTGATTGCCCTTAAATAGAAATGCTTCCTGGATCATGTATTCGACCCATTTGTTGCTATCTCTGAGAACTAGATTAAAGCATCAACAACTTTGTTAGCAGTACCAAAAATATGTTTTATCACAAATGAGAAATTTTGCATATAATCAACCCATTTGACATGTTTCTGATTCAACTTTTCTTGTTGAGTCACAAACTCCAGTGCATGATTGTCACTATACAAGACAAATTCTTTCGGGATCAAGTAATGCCTCCATTTCTTCAATGCCTGTATGATAGCATAGAATTCCTTATCATAAGTGGAATAATTTAATTTTGCCTCATTTAGCTTCTCGATGAAATATGCAATTGGCCTATCTTCTTGACTTAAGACTGCCCCAATTGCAAACCCACTTGCATCGCATTTCACCTGAAATGTCTTCTGGAAATCCGGCAACACCAAAACTGGTTGTTCCGTAATCTTCCTTTTCAACAGGTTGAAACTCTTTTTCAGCCTTTTCAATCCAGTGAAAAGACTTGTGTCACTTCTTCACTGTATACATCATTTCTATGCTAATTCCACTGAAATTCCTATTGAACTTTTGGTAGAAACTAGTCAATCCTTGAAAACTTCTCACCTCAAATATGTTCTTCAGTGATGGCCAATTCTTGATTACCTCCACCTTACCTGGATCCATCCTCAACTCATTTTCATAAATAACAAAACCCAAGTAAATGAACTCTATCTTCATGAATGAGGACTTATTCATGTTAATCAACAACTTCTCCTGCTATAGCTTCTTCATCACAATATTCAAATGCCTCAAACGTTCAGCCACTATTTTACTAAATATCAGTATGTCATCCGAATACACGATGAAAAATTTTCCGATGAACTCCTTCAGGACTTCATTCATCAACCTCATGAAGGTACTTGGTGCATTTGTTAAGCCAAACGGCATAACAAGCCATTCATACAATCCTTCATTTGTTTTGAATGTTGTCTTCCATTCATCGCCTTCTCTCATGCGAATCTAGTGATATCCACTCTTCAAGTCAATCTTCGAAAAAAATTTGGCTCCACTTAAAAAATCCATCAGATCATCTATCCTCGGCAATGGAAATATGTACCTGATGGTTATTTTGTTGATCTCCCTTGAGTCAGTACACATCCTCCAACCTCCATCTTTCTTCGGACTGAGTACTGTTGGAACAACACATGGACTCAAGCTTTCCCTCACTAATCCTTTGTCCAATAACTCCTGGACTTGCCTTTTAACTTCTTCATTCTCCTACTACGTCAATCTATACGCAACATTGTTTGGAAAACTAGCCCCTGGTATGAGGTCAATATGATGACTCACACTCCTGATCGGCGATAACGAACAAGGTAATTCATCCACAATTACATCAGCGAACTCTCCTAGCAGTTCCTGAATTTCTTCTGGTAAATCATCCACTCTTGTGCTAGTCAGAACAATCCTCGACTTCCTGACCACAATGAACTGTGGATCCTCCTTCTTCTTAAACTCTGTAAGAAGTTCCTTCCCACTCATGAGAAGTACTGTGTTGCTTACTTCCGACTTCACCTCCTTATCCTTTATCAGAAGCAACATGTGTGTCCTCCCATTCTTCTCTAGGGTGAATGTGTTCATTCTCCCATCATGATCACATTTCTGTCATATTTCCATGGTCTACCCAGCAAAACATGAAAAACATCCATAGGAATGAAATCACATAAGATCTTATCATTATATCCTCCTATCTTGAATTCAACCAAGCATTGTTTAGTGACAGTTACCTGGTTTCCTTTCTGTAGCCATGAAACTCTGTATGGGCTTGGATGATAAGTCATCTCCAACTCCAGCTTCTCTACCATCTCTGTAGATATGAGATTGCCCGTGCTAACACTGTCTATGATGACCTTTCATACCCTATCCTCGGTCTTGCAAGAAGTCCTAAAAGGTCTAGTCCTTTGGATTGAACTTTCCACCTCTTTCTTGGGTGTCAAAAGGACTTTTCGCATCATGAGCGATCTTGCACCTTCAGCGTCTTCTGCTTCAACATCCCACCTCTGCGCTTCGATGATGTGAGATTCTCCAATGTCCTTCTTTTTATTTGGACACTTGAATGACTTGTGCCCATTTTTTCCACATGTGAAGCATGTTATTACTCCACCTCTTCCACTTCCTCTACCTCTAGTACGAGGAAAAGTGTTATTGTCATCATAATCTCCTCTCTGCTCATTATGCTACCCTCGTTGTTCAAAATATGGCCCTCTCTGTGAGGTTCCACCTCTCTCAACTTTACCCTGAGGTTTCTTCTAGTCATCTTTGGGCTTTTGGTTTCTTTCATGGGCAACTGACTTACCTCTGGGCTGGCTCCTGCTTCGTTCCCTCTGACTCTACTTTCGGCTCATCTTCTCCTCAGCTTTCAGATCCATGTGATAAGCATCTTCGACCGTTCAGATGGTAACCATGATCATCTCATCCTGGATATCATATCTCAGGCCATTCATATATCTGGAAAAATTTTCATCATCTCTCTCCCGATGACCTTCTCTGATGTTCAGTTTATAGAATTCCTCAGTTTATTCTTTCACTGTCATGAGCTTCTGTCTCAGGTTCTTCATTCTCTTGAATAGAGAAATTTGATAGTCCCTAGGGATGAATTTCACCTTCATCTTCACGATCATTCTGTCCCAGCTTTTGATCTTCTACTTGCCCTTGCAGTGTCTTTCATTTTGTAGTTCATCCCACCACAATGTTGCATGTCCCTTCAATCTAGTCACAGCATGCCTTTCTTTCTTGTCCTCTTCGACATCTTCATAGTCGAAGTATGTGTCTAGAGCTCTGATCTAGTCTAGAAGCTCCTCTGCATCCAAGTTTCCCTTGTAAACTGGAATGTCCATCTTTTCTCTTGCACCCATTCTTACAATAGCTTTGATCAAACGTTCATTTGTTGCATCCTCGGCTACAACTTATTCCTAATGTTCATCCTCTACTTGTCTTTCGGAATCACTTAGATCCCCCGCACTGGCTGTGCATATTTGCGCTGTCTCCATGTCTTCGATTTTATCTCGGAGATCATGCATTTGTCTCTCTATGGTTGGATATACCATCTGTCAACCTCTTCTTTGTGGAATCTCCCTATCCTTTGGATCGGGTGAATGTCTATCTCTTCTCGGTGGCATGGTGAAGTCTCCTCTTCTCTAGTATAGAAAGCAAAGAACCTTTCTGAGTTCTGATACCAATTGATGCCAACGCCCCTTCCTCACAACCGCAGGTCGGAAGGTCCACGTCAGCTCACAGGATATTCTCTTCCTTTGGCCCGAAGAACACTAACCAGTCCCTCTTTTTCCCTATCGAGAAATCTGTACCCACAACAACCTCTCCACGGGATCTCCCATTTACAATCGGGAGATCGGACTAATTCTCCTGATTTCACTAGTTCGTGAGTCGAAGCTTTCGATTCTTCCTTCCCAATCTTGTAATACACGAATCGGTGATATGGTTATGGCTCTTTTCCTTGTCAGCACCCTCCCCACATGTAACCATAGGCTAGGGCTTCAATGTTAGCACCTCTCGCAACTCACACCTTCGTGAGTTTGTGAGTTGAACTCTCGTGCCCTCTTGTTATGATCTCCCAAGAAACGATAGGTCAATGTCTAGTTGACTCCTCCCTTGACGATTTTTGCTACTCACAACCTCACAGGATGAAGCATCGACCCTCCATGCTCTTATCTCGCAAATCCCTGAGATGCGATAATTCAATGGAGTGTTGACTCCTTTCTCTAGGCAACGCGTGTCCACCCATCAACCATGCGGGTCTCACCTTATGGCTTTGCCACATGTCCACATAAGCCTCGACTCTCGGCACTTTGCGACTTCTGACACCAAGTTCTCCGCCCTTCTACTCACGAAATCTCGACATACAATGTGCCACCAGTTCGCTTTCCAACTCCTGTGGCCCTATACCATTCTTGTAGTCATGGGGATATCACGTATCATAATATCATGATTCCCTTTGCAATATTACGAAGTTTCAATCCCCGAAACCCCGATATGCGAATCCACGAGCAGATCCGGTGGTCCTTTTATGACTCGGTTCAACGGTCCTGCCCCTCCTGAGTTTTTAACCTCTCGGGGATACTTGCAGTATCTCCTCTACGCCTCCTTGAGATCTACTGACTCACGGAGATTCATGGATTCTCCTTGGAGAATACCGACCGTTCGTTCCTTCTCTGGTGGTTCTTGCGAAATGACTAAGTGTTCCTCCTCTGACACCCGTCCACTTGCTCGCAAATTTACGAGTCCTCTTGAACCTTCAAGGCATAACTTGTCTACATTGTTCTTGAACAAACTCAAAGGCCTATCCTTCCTGAGCTTTTCCCACAGTTTTAAGTTCTCATAAAGAAACTCCTTGCTCTCACTTCTTGCGGCAACCTTCTAATACTTTCAAGTGTTTGGATACTTCGACTTTGTGCACACCTGCGGCAACAGTTCTTCAACTCTCCACTTAGATTCACAAATCTAATACTTTTCTTGGCCTGCACACTCCTTGCACGGCTCCTGTACTCAACTGCACTTCTAGGTGAATGAGAACAAAAGTTGTCTCTATCTGAACCCTCTGTCAATGCACTCCTTGCGAACACTTCAAATGCACTCCTTGCAGGAATTCTCTCGCTCAAATAGAGAAACTATTGAAACTCATTCCTACTTCCTCTCAGACTTCAACTCAACCATGAAATCATATACACAACATATAAAGAAAATGTGTAACAGGAAGCAAACATTCATGAGCATATCCACATCAATATATAGAGAACAACACAAAACCATGAAATTGAACCAATTCTTTCTATTAATTCAAATATCTTGTACATGGGTGTTCTTACATAGCTCTCTGCTTGCTCTTGCTCTTCTCCTGCTTCAATAGTGTTACAAATGCACAATGAGGGTGTCTATATCCCATTTCCCTCTTGCGCTCTCAAACTGTCTAGTCTAGAATTAAATTCTATCTACTTTACATTAACTACCTTAAATGCCTCTACCTACTAAGGATGAGAGCTATCTTCTCAAGGTCCATTTACAATATACAAAGTGCGCTTCATTAAATTGTTACATTTAATATCGCGCATCATCTTCAAGGAAATTTCAAAATTTGTGTTGGCTTGTCCAGCTATCCAACTGCTTCCGCGCTGGCTCACTTGATATAGGCGATGCTCCTGCATCAGTCTGAGAACAAATCCCTTCTCGAGAAGGTAAGGTTGATAACGAATCGTTGATCAATGAGGTCAAAATTAGAATGACTCCTTTCCAATGGAATCGGCCCGAGTGAGGTGGGGTGTTTTGATTTGGTCAATAGGGAGTAGTTATTCCACGCCTAGACAATCAAGATATTTTGGTTGTTCTGAATGAGGAATTCCCTTCGTGGAGGAGAATCTAGCCAGTCCAAGTGTTGGTGCCCTATTTTAATTAAAATGAATTAGTTACATTGGTAGTCAATTAGTGTGTTTATCAAGATATTTTGGATGTTCTGGAGGAGGAATTCCCTTCGTGGAGAAGGATCTATCCAGTCCAAGTGTTGGTGCCCTATTTTAATTAAAATGAATTAGTTACATCGCTAGTTAATTAGCGTGTTTACCGTTACATGAGTTGTTAAACCTCCATAACGTATTTGTATGCATATTGTAATTATGCATTTAATGTTAATATCGATAGCACATCAATGTGTTGTGTTGCATAAATTGTTTCTCTTCTTAATATTTTGCATGATATCAAAGGCCTTTCTTAATCTTTTGCATGATATCAAAGGCCTTTCTCCATCACTGGAGGGCCATGGACTTAGAAATATTGAAGTCGCTCCCATCAAGAAAAGAGGAATCAACCTTGAAATTGTCATTGTATAGGAGAGGAACATCAATCAATGTGAAGAATAGTGAGTGTTTCGTGATTTTGCAGAGGTTTGAGAGCCCACCTTTCTCGAACCTGGGCTTAATAAAAGAGACACACATGTTTGTTCTTCCAAGAACATTGTGTATAGTATCCGAGGTATGTTTTTTCCGCTAAATATATTGAATTTGGTAATGGGATAAATCCTATTTGAATTTGATATTGTTCGAATTTTGAAATGTCCACCTAGATAATTTATTTTTATAAAAAAATGTCCACCGAGATAATTTATTTTTATAAAAATTTAGTCCAGTTTATATATATATATATATTTGTCTAAAGGTTGAGGTGAAAACATAGATATTTTTTGTTTTTAAAAAGATCAAGTTTGTGGAGATAAGGTATCGTAGAAAAATAAGGTGGAAAAATATTTTATTTTAATTTTAAATGAGACATTTTAAAAAGAAAGTGTTTGATTTTTAAAGGAAGCAAGTGTTAATTGAAGCATTTACAAAGAAGGGAAAAACAATTTTTTAGATAGTTTTATTTTCTTTGTAATCACGAAAAACTAATTTAATGGTTTGGAAGTGTTACTAAAATATTTGGACTTATTATTGATAATATTTGGTTTGGAAGTATTACTAAAATATTTGGACTTATTATTGATAATATTTATATTCGCGACCTCAATATGAAGGAGTTTTTATTCTATTTGAATTAGCTATTCTAACAAATGAATAGAGAATATGGAAATCCAAGAGGAAGGTAAATTCAAGAGAAAAAATGAAGGTAAATTTTGGTTTTTTAATTCACTAGCAGATATAAGAACAAATGAAATGTTTTAATTTGAGGGGTGGATGTTTAGTTGTACCCGACACCCAAGTAGACATTCCAGTAACTTTTTTGGTCTAATTTTTTTCTCAGAGTTGTAAGAACTTGTAAACCTTTCCATAGGAAAGTTGTATTCCCCAAATGTTGAGTAAGCCCTACTGGAGACAAACCTACATAGTTTAGCATCTGATCATGTAGTGTGTATCTTGGGTTTCGATCAACTTGAAGCATTGGCCATGGAAGAGATGATATATCAAGATGTGGAATGAACCACTGGGTAGGTATGAAGGTGTTAGTAGGTGTACTTGTATTTAAGTTTGATGGTGAATCAAAGAATTTCAATCTTCGATTAACAAGAGGGGAATTTGAGATAGAGTAATATCAGAGTTGGTTGGGACCAAGTTATGTTTAAGGCGGAGTTCCAAGTTATGATTTAGGATGGGAAGATCGTGATATTGATACTTTTAACTGGATGTAATTAAGGGGGGTTGTTAAGGAAAATAAATTAGTTACATTTGTAGTTAATTAGTTTGTTTACCATTAAAAGAGTTGGTAAACCTTTGTAACATATTTGTAACCATATTGTAACTATATGGTTCATATTAATATCCATAACACATCAATGCATTTTGTGGTGTGTTGCATCAATTCTTTCTTTGATTAATCTTTTATGCCCTGCCCATTTAGATCAAATTAGAATATATCCGTCGTAATTGTGGTGCTTCGTTTGGTTTCCTTGCCTATTCTAGTAAAATGAAAATATCCAACTATAGTTTAACTCGGGACCTTCGTTGAGCCTGCTTGAGTGGTAGCGAGTCAAGTTTGACTGAGGTGAAACTTTACCTTCTTCAAAAAACCCAATCAATAAATATTATCTAGTCAATAATTCTATCTTTTCATTCCAGTAAGTCACTCTATCCAATAAGAGAAGCATGCATCAATGACGAGAAGTAGGTATAAATATACCTTAACTGTTAGATTCACCCGATAACCCACTATATCCTTCTAGTCACATATCCATCTCCCCGTATGGAATACAGAAGCATATTTTCCCATTTCCCACACAAATAATTTTCACACACACACACACACTAGGTGTTTTCACACACTCATGAATCTAAACCAACCTACCTTCAATTGGTTTCATTGTCCTCTTCTCCCTCCTTATGTCAAGCTAGCAATTCCTTTCCACCATCAATAGAACATGCCTCAAAGATCATGGGAAATGGATTTGGTTGATATTCTCATCAAAGATATACAAAATGAAAAAACTAATAGTGATCACTCATCACATTCAAAACCAATCTAACTGAAGAAAGCAAGGAGACTATAGGTTGTTGATGCAGGCATAACATGTAGTATATAAGCTGAATTGCAAGGTTTGAAATGGGGAAAATGGCCATGTTGAAGGCTCTAATAAAATCCTGAACATGAATATATCAAAAGAACTCTAGGTCTATCACATATGTAAAATAGATCTCACGCGTCCATGATGTTGATGTCATGCTAACATTTAAATCCCCATTATGGAAGACAAATCACACCATACCTTTGGTTAAGAAATTAATTTGGCCAGAGAAATATCTATATCAATATTGAGCTAGACTAAAAAGGGCACTCCGAGGATGAGTTCACTTTACACCCTACATTATGATACAATTACAGGCATGGTGATAGGTGCTTCACTAATTTTGGTTACACTCCTCTGAGTCAATGATATGTTTGTTGTTATAGTGGTAAGAAAGAATCTGGTTATTGCTTAGTTCTAATTAGAATTGAAGGAGCATGAATATTCCCTTGGAGACTCTGAGCTGCCTCACACATCAAAATATTGTATACAACAATGTGTTGTAAACACTACCTCAACTCTTAGGTAAACTTTTTGTCTTGCCTTTCTTTTAGTTGCTAGTGGTATTGGTTTTACCGGGCACTAGGTTTGTAAATAATTTTCATAAGAAATGCAGAGTTTAGAGAAAATGTAAGCATTATAAGAAAACATGTGGAGGGGCAAGGACAACATGTTTATGGATAACCTCAAAAAAAAAAAACTTGACTCAAAGGCACAAATATTAAAATTGATGATATCCTCTAAAGATTTGACATGGTCTCACTATTCTCATGATTCTTATAAATCAGGCAATGATAGCCTTGAAGACAATAATTACCTAAAATGCACTTTATTTTCTTCCAGGGTGAGCATTATGAGAAAACATTCAGAGTTGCAAGGCCAACTTATTTATGGATAACTTGGAGAAAAAAGCACTTGAATTGCTCAACTTATAACTAGATTGGTGGGTGAGGTATTTGGATGACATTGACGTAAAACGGGGCTGCATGTGATGGAAGATCTTCGAAAATTCATGAACCATTTGAATACTTAATCCAACTCCACATAATTCACCATGGAATTATAGGAAAATCATTCGTTACCATCTTTTTACAACATTGCAAAGAAAAATAACAGTGCTGATAAAGTGTACATGAATAAAATGCATAAAAAAAAATACTTGCATGCAAATTCTCATCATCACCCAAACCAAAACATGGGTGTCCTAAACACATCGCATCCCCTATGTTTTTCTTAAGAACCCACTACAGTGATATAAACTGTAGAGTGTACGCACTAGGATCTAGTTGAAGATATCCCTTTCCTTCTAAATAACAACCTCAACAATACGTTGTAGGTATTTCTCCAATTATGTTTTAATGCCCATTGAGAATACAAACCCTACTCTCATTAGCGTCATAAACCCATGAGTATAATAACAAGAGCATGAATATAACAACATAATCAAAAGAATTTTGTGTATATAACCAAAAGAACTATTCATAATCTATTCTTGATGGTAATCAATGAAGGAGTAGCTTCCATACAACATAGTAAAAAACTTAACAAGCACAATCTAGGAAAATCTATAAATACATAAGAATTACTCTATTCACAATCACAATCTAAAACAACATACAAGGACTTCTCGCTTCAATCCCTTCATTAATGTAGCATGAAAGATACTCATATATATTGTTATTCCAATTGAAAAGGGAAGGAAGAAATATAGGAAGCATAGATAGATACCTAACAAACCAACATCTTCCATCCCCTCTATAGGAGGAGGTCTTCAACACAAGGCTTTTCATCACGATGATTACCAATTATTGATATGGTCAATTTCTAATATGAGGATATGGCTAATTTCAGATATGGGAAGAAGAATTTGCACCATCAATGACCTAGAAGGCATGAGGATGGTAGTGAAAGGAACCCAAGGGAATTAGTTCTACCAGTCCCCAATCCTAACAAATGTACCCGTTGAATGGGAATTAGTTGTACCAGTCCCCAATCCTAATAAATGTACCTATTGAATATGTTAAATGATTTTTTTTACTTTTATAAAATCTTTAAAGAAAAAAAAAACTTTT
>ML791471.1:180605-197680 GCA_009831015.1 Picea engelmannii
ATTCAGTTTGTAAACTCACTTCATTCCTTGATCGAATTAGTTATATTGCTTTCAATTTGAGTAAATGCAGTAATTATTTGGTTATACTGATTGTGAACCCGGTCCCACATTTATTCAGAGTTTACTTGTTTAAAAGTGTGTGGAGTTCTTTAGTCTAAAAACCACAAACCCAAAGTGGTGGGCCCAAAGCTTATTCACGTTTTTCACAATTCATCACTTATAGTTTTGTTTTGTATATGCATTGGGTATTTGTAAATGTCGAGCCCTGAATTCCAATAAGCCTTATTTCGTATTCGGGACTTGCTTGTTAAATGTGCATGGAGTTCTTTTGTTTTACCAAACATCGAAACCCAAAGTGTTGGGCCCATAGCTCGTTCACATTTCGTGATTTGACAATCAACGTTGTGTTTTGTTTTTTGTGTTCGACATATGTAATCACCGAAATCCGATCCACAATCAACCTTCGTTTTCCACATTTGGTATCAGAGCCTGCAGCCCATCCTCCAAGTGCTTAGTTCATTGCAGATTGTTCCTGTTGGTGCCAAATTTTATCCTCTTATTTTCCTGTGAGAATGATTATTTGATTTATTTCAATTGTTTTATCAATGGCTATGTCTGGTAGTAGCTCTTCTCAAGTTTAGGTTCAGGTTCATGTCCTGAGCGAGAAGTCACATGACTCTTTCTATATTCGAATGAGGATGATTTTACGTTCTAAGGATTTATGGACCTATGTTATTGATGGTTATGCTGAGCCAACTGATGTAGCGGCAGATTTGGCTCTCTCTAATGATGACTGTGTTTTTCTGAAGGAAAACAGGAAGAAGGATAACAAGGCTTTTGGATTAATCCAGCAAGGATTAAATAAATCCAATTTTATGAATAAATCCACCTTGATAATAGGCTTCAAGATGGCTTGGGACATTCTTGAAGCCTATTATCAAGGTGTGTCCAAGGTGAAGACAATCAAGTTGCAGAAGATGAGAAGGAATTTCAAAAATCTGAAGATGAAGGATAATGAAAGTGTTGATACTTTCATGATGTGACATCCCAAAAAATAAAGTATTTTTGAGATTTAAAATTTGTTTGAAATTATTCTATTTTTAGTAAATTCGAATTTAGAAAAATTTTGTCATTTATGAAAATTCCGAATTTCGAATTTGACAATTGTAATTAATTATTATGACTGTTGGGAAGAGATATGATTTGACCCAACCAACTATTTGACTTGACACTTGTATGAAAACATAATATTTTGTATTGATTACAGCAGGACAAATGGAACAACCATGTTAAAATCAACTGACCATGACTCCATGAGTGGGGATCATGTTGGAACTACCTCTGGGCTGACTATTACAAGTGGAAAATCAAAGATTTGGCCATGGGTAGCCCCTAAAAATAAGGGATTTAGAAGCTCCGAAAATTCCCAAGGAGGGAAGAAAGACCTAGGAAAAAGAATTATTTTGTTAAATAGCATATGTGAGGAGGGAAGACATTGCCTAGTATGTTGGGGAAAATGAGACTATCGATTTTTTTGTTGTTGTTATGAACACTACTGATCGAGTGTGAGGCAAGAGGAATCTGCTAGAGTTGAAGGACATTGTTGACGAGGAGTTTTCCATGTTCGCCCTCATGGATTCATGGTCATGCTAGGGGGTGAATCAGGCAAGTGATTTTGGCTGCACTATTCTATGGTTGGGAGGAACATGGTTGTTCCCTTTGTATTTCCGTGGATTGGATTCAGATATGTTAAATCTTACCCTTATTTTTTTTGAATGATTTTGTATATCCAATATGATGGTCTATTTGGGTTAAGCTGAAATAATTCCCAGGTAGGACATCTGTCTGTTGTATGGAGTTTATAATCAAAGACCAAATTTTCTAGAATGGGGCATTCTAGACTATAATTCTAGGCAAAATGATCTATGCAAAATAACTTGAAAGATTTGGTGTATGTCTAATTTTGTGGTTAAAGTTTTTGGGCAGAAGTATTTAAATATGAATGAACTTGAAGAGAGAATAGATCTACCTACAGGTGTAATATTATCCCTATAATTGAAATTCTGGATAGAGCTATTTATGTGCGAATGAGCTAGGAAGAATTAGATCTAATCATAGGTGTACTTTTACTTCTGTAGTCAAAATAGTAAGCAAACCTATCTATACTTAAGTGGAAATCTGAGCAAGTCTGTACACATAATTTCCATCAAGTTATATCTCGATATGTAATGAATATAGATACAGTTACAATGTGCAGCTTTTGTTAGAAAAAGATTTAATGACTGCAACAACAATCCCAGTTATACAGAAAGTTATTGTCAAGATTTTGAACAAACAACTATGCTGCTAGGAGATCAACTACCTCTCGTATAAAGGAACTTCTAAATTGAAACGTCTTGAAAAAACCTCTATAAAATTTATTACAGTACCAACTTAAAATGAATAATTCGCGGTTCCATTATAATATAATACAATAGTAAATTACTCCATAAGAATGAGAACTCAAAGACAAATTACAATGAACATAAATCACAGGCTGATAGAACTTTTCATCTTTGCATTCCTTTCATATAGAATAAAAAGGACCCCAATTCAAGGAATATACACAGTATGGAGTAAATTACAAAAAACCTATTAAATATGAGCACATATGTGAAATTGTTCACTCGAAGATCGTGACAATGGATGGCTTGGAATTAGGCAAACACAACATAGCATAAACATCAAACTATTCACAAGCATGTATATATATAGTGTTCTAGAATAAAGACAAAATTGTAATATAATCCAAATCATTATGTCTATTCATGTTGAGTCCAAACGAATATCGCCATTTCCTTTCCAGTAGGCAATATTGACATTAAGCATAGGAAAGGTTGAAAGGAAACAAAATGATATGGTCTATTATAACTCATACAAACATTCCAAACAAGATGGCCCTGGTAATCAGATTTCAGGGTAGGGTGAGATCTGCATGGTGAATGATTAAAACAATCATTTACTTTGAACAAAAGACTGAGAAAAAAACCTATACATAAATTATTGTATTGTAATAATTGTAGCCCAAAGGTTCAAGTTACTTTGGAAATTTTTTCCCTTCACAAACCGATAAGAAAACTGAGGGAAATGATGTTGTTGACTACATATGAGTTGCAACACAGATAGTTCTAACTCCTGAAGGGTTACTAAAGGGAACTCGTATACCTTTTTATGTTGAGTATGCAGGTGAGTAGCCAATACCTTCAGATAGATGAAAACCTGGAGGAAACCACCATATACGATGATTAGTAAACTCTTATACAAAGAAAATGTAAGCAAAACACGATTTAAGTGCAGATGTCTATAAATACATCATACCAACACTTTACTTAACTTCTGAACTCATGGCACAAGATCCTTTCCTTGAAATTTTCCATATGGATAGTCATACAGGGCCATGGGTGAAGGAGACAATACATACTAATGGGTACCCTCCCATCAAAATAGGGCCCATCATTAATGATATGTTTCAGCTCTTAAAATGAATGATAGCTATAGTAAAATAAAATTCTTTACACAATATTCTTTGATAATGGAAATACAGTAATCTACAAAATTGGAATTTCATTGTGTAGGTGAACAATAAGAATGTGTATTTTTAGGCGGAATAGAGCTTAATCCACCCATTCAAACCAAGAGTACCCTTACTGTGAGTCTGGTCTACCTAAACCCATTTTTCACATAATCTCTTAGGTCAATAAATTAAACACAGAGAATGCTCCAACCAAGATTTTGGTAGTTAACACTGGAATAAATACTTCCCTTAGATTCAAAAATACTTAGATATGAATTCTGGTTCACAACAAAGAGTTACAAAACCCTATATCTCAAACCTGGATAGGTAGGGCTAACTGTCCTTTGCAGTAAATAGAAGAGAATCATTGACAACCTCAAGGAAAAGGCCATTGCAAAAGGTTTAAGGATGGATTTGAATGTAATGCAAGGAAGTTTGACAAAAGAAGAATTCAACAAGAAGAAAATGAGGGAGAACACAAAATGATAACTTGGCACGAAAAATTGTTGCAAAAAAATTATAATCTTCCTATTAAAATAACTAGGGTATTAATGTTTAAAGTTTAGAGAAGAACTTACCCAGAATGTAACACATGTCATCTGCAACTGGATGGAGGCAACCACCAGGGCCACAATCATCACCTCTAAACCCCCTCGACACACAGAGCCTCTTCAAAAGAAAAGAAAGAACTCAGAATGACAAACTCTACACCCTCTCAAAACCTAAAAGATGCCTTGTTGCCTCGAATTAATTATGGATAGTGTGAAGGACAGTTGAGCCATGTGATGAGGGCAAGGTCGGAGTGACACTTTGACTATAGATCCCAGTGATTTAAGTATGACCAGTAGACTCCCTTAGTGATGGTTGCATAGCTTTTAATACCTTCACGGGGAATTCCTTTCCCATTTGAGGAATTTCGCTTCCATACCCCCTGCAATAGGTCTTAGGTAGTGGTTGGATTCTCGTTGTCATAGGACCACTAGTGACATGAAATCGAGCTTTCAATTCGACCAATATTTAACACTTGGGCACGAATATAGTATGGAGATCTTATGCCAAATAGGGTGAGTATAGTATGGATTACATAAAGTTTACTTTAATCTTTTAGTCCCTATGCCTAAAGGTTTTATTTTTTTTTTGCTAAAGCCTTAGGGATTTCCGTTATAACCTTCCCACTCAAGGTAAGACACGATGCCATACTTTGAACAACATGGGGTAAGGAGAATTTAGGAGTTATATAGTAAAATAAATTCTATGATAAATTTCTATATCAGAGTTGTATAGTAGAATTCTTATCTCTAATGGATTCCTTTCTGCCAAGTAAATTGTGTAAACAAAAGTTTTTTTTTTGTATGGTATTATGAGGTTCAGTACATATGGTATCAGAGAAAAAGTTACAACACTGGGCCTGAACAGGGCCACATTAGTCGATTAAGGATATATTGTGATCTATGCAAAACTAATAAACCTTATTGTTACAAATAGAAATCGCTTTCTATTTTTTGTTAATTATGGCAGCTCAGAACGATGCAGAAATTAGGATGGAAGGAAATGTGGAGCAGAGACCTCCTGGATATCCAAGACAGAACGGTGACAAAATCTCACCCACAGAAGTGTTGGAAACAATGAGGAATCTTATTGTTGAACTGCAGATTTTCAAAGACGACAATGAGAAACTGAAGAAAGCACAACAGGAACATCAAGAGATAAATGAAGTCCTACTATGCAGTATATTGACCAAGAAAATCCTGAAGGATGATAATAATGATGAAGAAGTCAGGAAAAGAGCTTCCAAGAACTCAGGACTGGAAATAGAAAAAGGAGACATTTCGTCTGAAGGTACACCTTCAGTTGAAGACAAAACTAAAACAGATAGAAAAAGGAATCGAGTACACCACCTTGAACGAGAATTTAAAAATATCAAACCAGCTACCTTCAATGAAGAATACAAGACAGGGGAAGAATTTGAGGCATGGTTGTTGGACATCAATAAATACTTCTAGATCTACAACTACTCCAGTAATATGAAGGTCAGAGTGGCCATCTACAATCTAAAAGGGAAGGCCAACATTTGGTGGCAAGAACTGAAATTGGCCAAGGGACTAAAGGAGAAAAAATTGGAATGGTCTAAGTTTAAGAAGTATTTCAAGAAATAGTACCCTTCTAAAAGCTACTACGAAAGGAAAACGAAAGAATTTTACGAACTAAGAATTGGACAAATGACAATGGAAGACCTTATAAATAAATTCCTGGAACTATTAAGGTTTGTACCTTACATCCGAGAAGATAAGGTAAAAATCCAGTGATTCTTAAGCTGTTTACCGCAGTCCTACATGGAAAAAATTGAATTTGACAACCCCAAATCATTGAGTGAAGTGTTCAGGAAAGAACGAATGTGCTACGATCAATAGAAACAATGGGAAGAGTTTCCCAAACCCTGGAAGGATAAGAAACAAGAATAGATGAGTCAACTAAAGAAGGGATACTAGCCATCTCCCTATCGGAATGCAACAAAAAGCTTCCTGAGGAAAGATTTTCACGCAAACCATCCAAGCACACAAGGAGGCGGTAAACTGGTAAACCTGGGAACAAAGAAATTCAGAGATAATCCTCGGGAACCATTAAAGTGTTGGGAATGTGGGGAACCTCATCTTAGGAGGAACTTCCCACATTTAAGAATGAAAAACAGAAGTGATGTTCATAATCTACATGAGGCTTCGATGGTCGGTGATGTAGGCAGAAGCCTGCATTGGATTAATGCAGCTATTGATGATCGACAAGCTAACCACTAGTCCTTTGTGGTGGAAATCGAAGGTAAAATCAATAACACATGAATTTTTGTTTTAATTGATCTTGGAGCTACGTTAATTTATATCACTCCTAAAGTAGTAGAGACAAATAAACTTAAGAAGATGAAAAACGCAAAATCATGGTTGGTACAGTTAGCAACAGGAACTAAAAGGAAAGTGGTTGACTTTGTTTCTGATTTTGAATTTAAATTAGATGGTCAAAACATAAAAACAAATCTAAATATTCTACCACTATGATCCTATAATATGATAATCAGAATGGATTGGTTGGAAAGGCACAAAGCAGTTCTAGATTGTTATACAAAGACACTTAACTATAAATATGATTGTGACACTACTAGAACAACCCAAGGTATACCGAAACCAATATCAGCTAGACAAGTCATAGAAATGCAATTCAGGAAATGTATGATAAAGGGGTGTCAAGTTTATGCCACCCAAATAACGAATCTATTACAAAAAGAAGATAAGGCGAAACTAGAAGATTTTGTTGTCCTATGTGAGTTTAGAGACATGTTTGTTAATGAGACACTAGAATTACCTCCTAGAAGTGAAATAGACTTCTCCATAGAACTAATGTCTAGATCAGCCCCTATCTCAAAAGCACCTTACCGAATCATTTTACCTAAACTGATAGAACTAAATATACAACTACAAGAATTGTTCGACAAAAAGTATATCAGACCCAGTGTTTCACCATGGGGACCACCAGTCCTTTTTGTGAAAAGGAAAGATGGTACTCTAAGACTACGTATCGACTATAGACAATTGAATAAAATGAATATTAAGAACAATTACCCCTTACCTAGGATAAACGACCTATTCGATCAAGTAGGCAGGGTCAAAATCTTTTCAAAATTGGATTTACGATCTGATTACCATCAAGTCAGGATAAAAAAATGAGGACATAAGCAAAACATTCTTTCGAACAAGATATGGACACTACGAATTTGTAGTCATGCCTTTTGGACTCACTAACGCACCAACCACATTTTTTTGCATGACGAACATTATTTTCAGTCAGTACTAGTATTTATCGACGATATTCTGGTGTATTCTAAAATAGAGGAAGAACATGAAGAACACTTCAGAACCATTCTGCAAACTTTAAGGAAGCACCAATTGTATGTTAAATTTGATAAGTCCAATTTTTACCAGAAGAAGATACAGTACCTAGGACACATAATATCTGTAGAAGGCAATGCAGTTGACCCTGAGAAAGTAGGATTCATTATAGAATGACCGGTACCTAAGGACGTAACAGACATCCGGTCAATCATGGGAATCATCAAATACTATCACAGATTCATAAAAGGATTTTCCAAAATAGCTTACCCTATCACATCATTACAAAAGAAAGGGACCAATTTTAACTGGTCAGAGAAATGTCAAGACAGTTTTAACAAGATGAAGGAATTATTGACAATGGCACCCATATTGAAGGTAGCAGACCCAGATAAATATTTTACCGTATGTGTTGATGAAGGTAAAGAAGGACTAGGTGGTGTCCTAACTCAGGAAGGACACGTGATTTGTTATGATTCCTGAAAATTAAAAGAACATGAATGAAATTATGTTACTCATGACTTGGAATTGGCAGCGGTAATACACGTCTTAGAAATGTGGTGACATTACATAATGGGCCAAAAATTTCTACTATTCACGGATAATAGCAGCGTGAAATATCTATTAGCGAACCATATCTTAATGCACGACAAGAAATATGGCTAGCATTCTTGAGAGAATTCGACTTCGAAGTCAGACATATCAAGGGTATGGAAAATAAGGTAGCAGACGCTCTAAGTAGAAGAGTCCATGGGTTATTTGAAATAAGTATTAGGAGGGAAGATAGTGATCTGGAACAAAGAATAAGGACGACAAGTATTAACGACGAAAATTACACTAAGATAATGGCAGAATTACAAAAAAGTACCGCAAACTCAGAGAAACTAGATCTAAGTATCGACAAGGAGGAACTACTACGATTTAAAAACAGACTTTACATACCAGATTCAACAGAATTAAATTTAATATTCTTGGTCGAAGTGCATAAGAAACTGTATTCTGGCCATCCAGGATACCAGAAAATGATAACGACACTTAGAAGACTATTTTACTGGCCTAATATGAAGGGAAAACAACATAATACTTGGCTATGTGCCAATATTGTTAGCAGGTTAAGGCCGAACACCAACATCCAGCTGGCCTATTACAACCATTGCCAGTACTAGAATGGAAATGGGAGACCATATCACTGGACTTTATAACAGGTTTTCCAAAAAATAAGAAACATAATGATTCTGTTATGGTTGTAATCGATACAATCATTAAGTCCACACACTTTATTCCTGTAAAGTCTACTTTTAAAGCTATAAACATTGCTAAGATATTTATGAAAGAAATTTTCAGACTGCATGGTATTCCTAAAATGGTGATTTCAGATAGAGACGTAAAATTCACATCTGCTTTTTGCAAGGAATTGTTTGCAGGGCTAAATACTAATTTGAATTTTAGAACGAGTTATCACCCACAAACGGATGGACAGACCGAAAGGACAAAGCAAATCATAGAGGATATGCTTTGCATGTATGTAAGAACAAAACCAAACAAGTGGGAAGACTATCTACACTTAGTAGAATTTGCATATAACAATGGGTACCAAACATCAACTAAGTTAAACCCTTTCGAGGTACTGTACGACAAAAAGTGTATGACTCCAATTAGTTGGGATAAACCAGTAGACAAACTCATGGCTGGACCAAAGATGCTCCAAGAAATGGAGAACATGGTAAGGAAGGTACAACAGAACTTAAAAGAAACACATGACACACATAAGAGCTATGCAGATCAGAAAATGAGACACTTGAAATTTCAAGTGGGATACCATGTTTATTTGAAGGTCAAAGCTCGAAAAAGATCGTTGAAGTTAGGAAATTGTGCCAAGCTGGCACCCAGGTTTTGTGGGCCCTTCGAGATACTAACTCGAATTTGACCCATAGCATACCAACTTGCACTTCCAACTAATTTAAGAATTCATAATGTGTTTCATGTTTTTTTGTTGAAAAAATATGTTCATGACCCTACTCATATGATTGATTGGAACTTGGTGCAAGTGGAACCTGAAGGCGAGTTCCAGGTGGAACCCATGCGTATTTTGGACTAGAGAGAAATAACACATCGGAACAGAGCAGTCACTCAGGTAAAGGTGCAATGGAAGCACATTATTCCTAAGGAGGCCACTTGGGAGTTGGAGGGAGATTTACAGAAATATCATCCATTCTTGTTCCAAGAAAGGAACGAACACTAAGGACAATGTTTTATTGAAGGGGAAAAGGATGTGACATCACCCAAAATAAAGTATTTTTGAGATTTAAAATTTGCTGGAAATTATTTTGCTTTAAGTAAATTCGAATTTGGAATTTTTTTTCCATTTAAAGCAATTCCGAATTTTGAACTTGACAATTGTAATTAATTATTATGACTATTGGGAAGACATCTGATTTGATCCAACCAACTATTTTACTTGAAACTTGTATGAAAACATAATATTTTATATTGATTGCAGGACGACAAATGGAACAACCATGATAAAATCAACTGACCATGACTCCATGAGTGGGGAACATGTTGGAAGTACCTCTGGGATGACTATTACAAGTGGAAAATCAGAGATTTGGCCATGGGCAACCCATGAAAATCAAGGATCTAGAAGCTACGAAAATTCCCAATGGGGGAAGAAGGACCTAGGAAAAAGCATTCTTTTGTTAAATAACATATGTGAGGAGGCAGGACACTGCCTAGTATGTTGGGGAAGATGAGACTATTGATTTTTTTCTTGTTGTTATGAACACTACTAATCGAGTGTGAGGCAAGAGGAATCTGCTAGAGTTGAAGGACATTGCTAAGGAGGAGTTTTCCAAGTAGACCCTCATGGATTCATGGTCAAGCTATGGGATGAATTAGGAAAGTGATTTTGGCTACCCTATTATATGGTTGGGAGGAATGTGGTTGTTCCATTTGTCTATCCGCGGATTGGATTTAGATATGTTAAATCTTACCCTTCTTTGTTTTGAACGTTTTTGTATATCTAATATGATTCTTTGTTTGGGTTAAGATGAAATAATTCCCATGTAGGAAATCAATTTGTTGTATGGAGTTTATAATCAACGACCAAAATTTCTAGAATGGGGCATTCTGGACTAGAATTCTATGCAAAATGATCTATGCAAAATAACTTGAAAGATTTGGTGTATATCTAATTCTGTGGTTAAAAATATTGGGCATAAGTATTTAAATATGAATGAACTTGAAGAAAGAATAGATCTACTTACAGGTGTAAGCTTATCCCTATAATTGAAATTCTGGACATAACTATTTATGTACAAATGAGCTAGGAAGAATTAGATCTAATCACAGGCATACTTTTACTTCTGTAGTTGAAATAGTAAGCAAGTCTATCTATAATTAAGTGGAAATTTGAGCAATTCTTTACACATAATTTCCATCAAGTTATATCTCGATATGTAATCAATATAGATATAGTTACAGAAAGTTGTTGTCAAGATTTTGAGCAAACAACTATGTCGCTAGGAGATCAACTGCCTCTCGTATAAAGGAACTTCTAAATCGAAAGGTCTTGAAAAACCCTCTGTAAAATTTATTACATTACCAAATTAAACTGAATAATTCGTTGTTCCATTATAACATAATACAATAGTAAATTACTTCATGTTATCCACAATTTTGGTCATTGTGATGATGTTATGATGATGTCATGATGATGGAAAATCAAGCTCTTCCATCATCAGATAGTTGGAAGGACAGGTGATCCACGTGACCAGGGCAAGGTCGGTGTGACACTTCGAGTATAGAGCCAAGCAATTTTAGTATGACCAGTAGACTAACTTAATGATGGTTGCAGAGCTTTTAATACCCTGACAGGGAATTCCTTTCCCATTTGAAGAATGTCGCTTCTATACCCCCTCCGATAGGTCTTAGGTAAATGTTGGATTCTCGTTGTCGTAGGATCACTAGTGAAATGACATCAAGCTTTCAATTCGACCAATATTTGAGTTATGAGCCTTTAAATGACCAGTACCTAGAGGCTTGTGACATTCATCGGTCCTTAACCCGACCCTTGGCCAAGTTGTTAGGAACCAGAGATATCTCCCCAGGAAAAAAATTTCGAGAACACTTGGGTGTGATTATAGTATGGAGACCTTATGCAAAATAGGGTGAGTATAGTATGGATTGCATAAAGTTTACTTTAATATTTTAGTCCCTATGCCTAAAGGTTTTATCTCTTTTTTGCTAAAGCCTTGGGGCTTTCCATTATAATCTTCCCACTCAAGGTAAGACATGATGACATACTTCGAACAACATGGGGTAAGGATAATTTAGGAGTTATATAGTAATATAAATTCTATGATAAAGTTCTATATCAAAGTTGTATAGTAGAATTATTATCGCTAATGGATTCCTTTCTGCCAAGTAAATTGTGTAAACAAAAGTTTTTTTTTGTATGGTATTATGAGGTTCATTACACATGAATCAAGTAATGAGTGTTGTGAACTAGATTAAGGAGTATGGAGATGGTATTGAGAATAAGAGAGTTATTGAGAAAGTGATGAGAAGTTTACCCAAGAAGTTTAAGGATTTAAGTCAAATGCAAATTGATGAATTAAGTGGTTCTCTTGTTGCTCATGAATCTAGGATATCTAGATATGAATAAGGATCATTGGAGCATGCTTTCAAATCCCAACTGCATGTTACCAGAGGCAGAGGCATGGGAAGGTTTTATACTCATGGAAGAGGAGGTCGATTTTCTAGTCGAAGGGACAACAAAGATGAATCAGATTCTGAGCAGAAATCCCAACAGAATCCTCCTACTTTAAGAGGGAACAACAACAAGCCCTGGCAGCAAGAAAATCAGAGGTTTGATAAATACTAAAGTACAATGTTATTATTGTAATAATTTTGGTTATTTTCCTAACAAATGTTGCAAGAAGCAGGAAGATGCTGGAAAGAAGTCTGTACATATCACAAATGACTCCGAGGATCACCAAAATCCCGTGTTTTTGACCTGCAATGTCACTTAGGAAAGTGAAAATGATATTTGGTTTTTGACTAGTGGTTGTAGTAACCACATGAGTAGTAATAAGGATTTATTTTCTTCTATTGATACTAGTATTCAGTGTAAAGTAAAACTGGGAAATGATTGCAAGGTTATAGTTAATGGTAAAGGTGTAGTTCCAGTCTACACTAAGAATAATCAGAGAAGAAATATTGACGTTGTTTATTCTGTGCCTGGTTTAAAATGAAATCTTATTAGTGTTGGACAGATGATGGAGAAAAAGTACAGAGTGTTCTTCAAGAACAAGGTATGTACAATCTATGATAAATTACCCAACAAGGAATTGATTGAAAGAGTAGAGATGACCAAGAATAGAATGTTTCCACTTGTTATGAAAAATGATTTGACTCGTTCTTTGAATGCTTATAAAGTTAGAAGTTTAGATGAATATTGGTTATGGCATTTGAGATATGGTCATTTACATTTTGGTGGCTTAGATCTATTATAGAAGAAACATATCGTAAAGGGGTTACCTTGTATTCTGCAACCTGCAAGCTCTTGTGGGAGCTACATACTTGGAAAACATCACAGAGAGAAATTTGTTTCAAGTGTTTCGTACAGAGAAAAAGCTCCATTAGAAATTGTCCACACGGATTTGTGTGGACCTATGTGAACAACTTCTTTGAATGGTAGTGTTTACTTTATGAATTTTATTGATTATTTTAGTAGGAAGACTCGGTTGTATTTGTTGAAGCAAAAATATGAAGCCTTTGAAGTTTTCAAGAGGCTTAAGTCTAAGGTTGAGAATGAGAGTGGTCATACCATTAAGATCCTTAGGTCTGACAGAGGAGGCGAGTATAAACTAAATGAATTCATTGAATTCTCTGATATTCATGGAATTAAAAGATAGTTTAATGCTCGATATACTCCACAGCAGAATGGAGTGGCTGAAATAAAGAATAAGACCATCATGGATATGGCTCGAAGCATGTTGAAAGAGAAGCATCTTTCAAATGAATATTGGGTAGATTTGGTTCTTTTCTTTGTTTTTATCTTGAATAGAAGTCCGACCAAGACCATGAGGGATTGTGTACCTCAAGAAGCCTGGGATGGTAAGCTTCGCAATGTTTATTATTTCAGAATTTTTGGTTGTGTTGCATTTTCCCATGTACATGCAAAAATGAGGAGGAAGTTGGATGACAGAAGCGAGATATGTATCTTTATTGGATATAGTGAAGAGTCTAGGGCATATAAACTCTACAATCCCATCACCCATAAATATGTAATCAGCAGAGATGAAGCTTGGAATGGAAGCATTGACAAATCAATTTCAGAGGGAGTTGTGTTACCCCGTGAAGATGATGATGAAGGTGAGAAGGATGAAGGAGATGGACAGATGGTTCCACATGCACATACGCCGAATGGACAGACTAAGCTAAATGCAAAAGGTGAAGTTGAAAAGTACAAGGAAAGACTTGTAGCTCAGGGGTTTAGTTAACAACCTGGCATTGATTACATTGAAACCTTTGCTCCTGTAGCAATAATTGACACAATGAGGATGGTCTTAGCTATTGCAGCTCAAAATATATGGATCATGCATCATATGGACATTAAGTCTGCATTCTTGAATGAATGTTTGGAAGAAGATGTTTATATAAGACAACCTTCGGGTTATGAGATTGATAAGCATAGAGATAGAGTTTACAAGTTAAGGAAAGCTTTATATGGACTGCATCAGGCATCCAGTGTATGGTACAACAGGATTGATGAATACTTGATTAGTGTTGGATTCAATAGAAGTCCAAGTGAGCCAATCATGTATACAAAGATAAACCAGGGAGGTAAAATTTTGATTGTATGTTTGTATGTTGATGACTTGATTTTTACTGGAGATCTATCTGTATATGATTTTAAAAATGACATGAAAATAGAGTTTGAGATGCTTGATTTAGGATTGATGAAATATTTCCTTGGAATTGAAGTGCATCAATCTGATGATGTCATTTTCATTTGTTAAACTAAATAAGCAAATGAAGTATTGAAAAGGTTTAGAATGCTCAATTGTAAACCAGCTACAACACCAATGGCAACTGGTACCAAACTTAACAAATATGATGAGGGATCATATATTGATTGAACTCTCTATAAGAAATTTGTTGGAAGCCTTATATATTTAACAAAAACAAGACCTGATATTATGTTTGTTGTTAGTTTAATTTCTAGATTCATGGAAACTCCGAAGAGTACTCATTGCCAAGCAGGAAAGAGGATCCTGAGATACATTGCTGGAAGAATTGATTTTGGTATCCGATACACATCAAGCTTGAACTTTAAGTTTATCGGATATACTAATAATGATTTTGGAGGTTCCATTGATTATAGGAAGAGCACATCTGGTTATCTGTTCAGTCTTGGATCTCGAGCAATGGCATGGGCATCAAAGAAACAACCCATAGTGACTTTATCTTCTACTGAGGAAGAGTATGTTGCAACAGCAACAACTGCATGTCAAGTTGTATGGATGAGAAGAATCTTGAATGAATTAATGCATGAGCAGAATGGTGAAACTCAGATTGTCTGTGATAATAAATCTCCCATTGCACTGTCAAAGAATCACGCTTTTCACAAGAAAAGTAAGCACATTGATACAAGGTATTATTTCTTTCGAGAGCTGGTAAATGGTAAATAAATTTCTGTTCAGTTCTGTAGATCTGAAGAATAATTTGCAGACATATTTACGAAACCTTTGGGAAATGAATTGTTTAAAAGTCATCGAAATAACATTGGGGTCTGTAAGCTGTAATGCATTGTTTACAACAAATTTTGTTTTACATATTTTAATTTGTTTTGCTCTGAAATGATTAAGAGCAAGTATGTCAGTATGTAATCATTTCACCGCCTCTGTGTAAACGGTGGATCGATGGTTGTCCTAACCCTTCAAGACTCAAGGTTTAAGCACCGATCACCAATTTTGTCTTGCATTTCTTAAACGGTGGCCACCTTGACCTTTGAAGGCAACCACATACCATCACCACCTTGATTAGAAACTTAAATACCAAAGGGATAATTTTTTGTGTTTAAATACCAGAAACAAATTGTAATCCTTAGATCTTGAAAACATTTTTGAATCGAATTCTCTATTGTGCATTTAAAGGTATTGTCTCCATATATATATATATATATATTATTGAGTTTGTAAACTCATTTCATTCATTGATGAAATTAGTTATATTTCTTTCAATTTGAGTAAACGCAGTAATTATTTGGTTTTACGGATTGCCAACCCCATCCCACTTTTATTCTAAGTTTACTTCTTTAAAAGTGAGTGAAGTTCTTTAGTCTCAAAACCCCGAACCCTAAGTGGTGGGCCCAAAGCTTATTTGCCTTTTTTGCAATTTGACACTTATAGTTTTGTTTTGTCTCTGAGTAGGGTATTAAATGTGCCCGGAGTTCTTTGTTTTACCAAAAGCCAAAATCGAAGTTTTGGGGCCCACATCTCGTTCGCATTTGGCCATTCCACAAATTTTACAGTACTGAGGATCATCAAGGTCTAGTTCGGAAAATCTCCAAATCACTCCAAATCTACCCAACATGAGAGACACAGACAATGCCACAAAGTTCACAGACAACTTGAGAATTTTGAATTCTCACCAATATCCCTCCATAGTCACCAAGAAGATCAACACCCTTTTGTTCTTCATGGTGGGATTCAATATACAATATTGTCCACCGGGTGAGATGTGTAAAGGATACTATGGGGGAAGATATGTTGCATCCGTAAACAACCAGTCCTTTATTCTTCCCCAACTTGCGCTTCTCTACGCTGCCTACAACAACAATAGGGGAGTTTTTTCCCAGGATTTTCCCAGCAAACCAGCTTTGGAGTTCAATGACACGGCTAAAAATATCTCCATCAACATGAATCATTTTTTCAACTGCATTCCTTACAACGCAAACATGAAGCTGATTTTGCAGGACACAGGCATTATGGACAAAGGCATTATCGGATTCAAAAATCATCCCATTCACATCCATGGCTACAATTTCTTCTTGTCTGTCGAGGATTTGGAAACTACAACCCCAATACAGATCATTCTTCATTTAATCTCGCCTATCCAACTATGTATAATATAGTCGGTATACCTAAAGGCAGTTGAGAAGCTTTGAGGTTCAAAGCTGATAATCTGGGTAAATTATTTTTAAAACTTTGTAGTCGATAATTTTATACTCTTTGTGCTTGCAAATAATCTGAAATATTGTTGGTTTACATGTGTGTGGTTCATTCACTGTAATAGGGAAGTGCACACTTCTTAGGAATGCATTGCATGTTAGAATATGTAATTCTTATTTGTATTAAATTTGTATGAGAACAATCTTTAGTGGTTTGATCTCACAGTTTAAGAGATTGTTAGATAATTGGCTGTGAGAAAAACTCTCTCAAATTAAAACTAAAATAATAGTGTGAGGTTGAAAAGTTGTCAAGATGATGATTAACATCATTATTTATTTATGTATAATACTCAACTAGCTCATTTTAATATGGTATCAGAGCGGGATTGGTCAGGGTTCCCTCCTGGGAGTGCCCAGTAACATCGGGAGAGTAGAGAAATAGTGTGTTTTATGTGTAAATATTTTTGCA
>ML791471.1:210158-226199 GCA_009831015.1 Picea engelmannii
AACAGTGGTGGAAATCATCTATTGTCAAGAAATAAAATATGGGAAATAGAAAGTGTTTTGTAGACCTAGAACTAGTGTGTCACTTTGGGTCTCCCATGTAGAAACTTCTTCAGACCTCCATTCCCTTTTTCAAGGAAAAAATATCATGTGTTCTAGGAAATGGAAAATCAATTCTCCTATGGAAAGACTTAATCATCGGCTTCCCCCTTGTACAATAACACAAAGATTGAGGAATTAAAAGGATGGATGTTATCAAATAAAATATCTCCGTTGCATGATATTTCTGAATGGAATGAGGACGGCTCTGGAAAGGGTTGGGAGCTTGGAAATATTCCTCCCCACCTATTAAAACAAGCTCAAGTCTTGTTCAAGTCCCTTAAGGGAAATTCCCTACTTCATTAGAACATATAGGACAACAAAGGATGGGGTACATGAGGATACATAGTGAGAGAAGGACATAAAACACTCTTAGCCAACTCAAAGAACCTTTATTGAAACAACCTGGTGGAAAAATATTTGGAATTCAGATGCACTTTCCAAAATAAACTTATTTTGTTGGACATTAGCACATGGAAATATCCTAACAGGGAAAAACCTTATGAAAATAGGGTTCATTGGCCCTTTTCTTTGTTGTGTTTTCCAAAGAAGCCATGAAACAATAGAACATATTTTTTGGGAGTGTCCCTTCTCTAAGAAAACTTGGGCTACAATGTATCAATATTTGTCTCATCAATTTATCAAGAGTTGTCTCATCGGGTAAGACAACCTTCTAAATTTAAAGCCTAAATGGGAAAATAGGAAAATTAATATCAATGATCCTTCAAAGGGAAACATGTATTTAAAAGAATGTGGAAATATTCTCATAAATTCGTGAGTTTCCAAATCTAGTTGTCCTGAAATAGAATTTGTTTTCATAGTAAAAGGATCCATTGACAATATATAGTAATCAAGGAAACTTCCCAGATAACAGATCTTTTAAAATCAAAAAGGTTGGGCTTACATGATCAATCTAGGTAGAGTAGAGACGAAAAATGTTGGATTTAAAAATTTAACCTTCAACACTCTTCGTGTTCCAAGTCTTCACAACAATCATGTTGACAGCTTCATCATGGTTTCAGGAGGAAACATAAACAACCACAAAAGTCAAATCTATGTGTGGAACATCAAGGATCAATGCCTAGTATGGATTTCGCAAAACCTTGGCTTTCATGTCTCAAATGAATGGAAATACTTTAAATACCTCGAGTTTCCAATATGCCTGAAGTCCTTCCCTAGAGTATATTGGCATGTAATTATTTTGGAATTTAGAGAGAAAATGGAACCCTAGGAGGATATTTGGATCAACCCTGTAGGGAAATTGGTGTTAATCAAATAAGTTGTTTCCTCCCTACCTCTTTTTTTGTTTTCATCTCTTATGGTGCTCGTGGGAGTATAAAAATATATGGTCTATCTCATATGAAAATTCCTATGACAAGGAGGCAAGTCCAACTCAAAAAAATTCCATGTTGTGACTTGGAATATAGTCTCATCTTCTAAGGAGCATGGGGATCTGGGAATTAGGGATCCATAGTTGGTCAACATCACTTCCGGTGCCAAACTACTTCATACATTTGTAATAAGAAGTAAACAGTGGTGGAAATCATCTATTGTCAAGAAATAAAATATGGGAAATAGAAAGTGTTTTGTAGACCTAGAACTAGTGTGTCACTTTGGGTCTCCCATGTAGAAACTTCTTCAGACCTCCATTCTCTTTTTCAAGGAAAAAATATCATGTGTTCTAGGAAATGGAAAATCAATTCTCCTATGGAAAGACTTAATCATCGGCTTCCCCCTTGTACAATAACACAAAGATTGAAGAATTAAAAGGATGGATGTTATCAAATAAAATATCTTCGTTGCATGATATTTCTGAATGGAATGAGGACGGCTCTGGAAAGGGTTGGAAGCTTGGAAATATTCCTCCCCACCTATAAAAACAAGCTCACGTATTGTTCAATTCCCTTAAGGGAAATTCCCTACTTCATTAGAACATCTAGGACAACAAAGGATGGGGTACATGAGAATACATAGTGAGAGAAGGACATAAAACACTCTTAGCCAACTCAAAGAACCTTTATTGAAACAACCTGGTGGAAAAATATTTGGAATTCAGATGAACTTTCCAAAATAAACTTATTTTGTTGGACATTAGCACATGGAAATATCCTAAGAGGGAAAAACCTGATGAAAATAGGGTTCATTGGCCCTTTCCTCTGTTGTGTTTTCCAAAGAAGCCATGAAACAATAGAACATATTTTTTGGGAGTGTCCCTTCTCTAAGAAAACTTGGGCTACAATGTATCAATATTTGTCTCATCAATTTATCAAGAGTTGTCTCATCGGGTAAGACAACCTTCTAAATTTAAAACCTAAATGGAAAAATAGGAAAATTAATATCAATGATCCTTCAAAGGGAAAGATGTATTTAAAGGAATGTGGAAATATTCTCATAAATTCGTGAGTTTCCAAATCTAGTTGTCCTGAAATAGAATTTGTTTTCATAATAAAAGGATCCACTGACAATATATAGTAATCAAGGAAACTGCCCAGATGACAGATCTTTTAAAATAAAAAAGGTTGGGCTTACATGATCAATCTAGGTGGAGTAGAGACGAAAAATCTTGGATTTCGAAATTTAACCTTCAACACTGTTCGTGTTCCAAGTCTTCACAACAATCATGTTGACAGCTTCATTCTTCTACTTTCAGTTTTGAGCAATGGATTTCTTCTTAATCTGGGCACAAACTCTGTTTTGATGAATCATCCAAAGGAAACCTAGGGGAGGCAGATGTGGGGTAGGGGGGTTTATTTTGTAGCCCGGAGGAAATAGAGTCTTGGACTCTTTATGGAATTTGGGGACAAAAAAAAACAACAAAGTGGAGGCTTACACCCTGATCCAAGGGATAGATTTGGAAAAGAAAAGGGAAATTCAAATTTTGAATGTAGTGCAAGACTGGAAGACGATAATGAGGAAAATAATATGGGGTTCCTCTCCTCATAACACGATCCTAATAATTTTAATAAACATAATTATCATGCTCCCAGGATCCATGCAAATAAATTGTTTCCACATCCTCCAAAATAACAATGAAGAGGAAGAGAAAATGACCAATAAGGCCATAGAAAAGGCCCCAGGTCACATGGGGGTTGGTGATCAAGAAAATTCATCCCCCTTTCCATGAAACCAGACCCTAGAGTGATTCATTGGGCCCATGATCTTTGGTGGGTGATGCATGGCTCGCCATTGCAACACATGTTCTCCAACACGTGAACGTGGACAAGATGTCGAGAGCTTTTAGGAAAGGTGGTTAATTGCACTGGCTATGGGAAGTACCAAAGAACCATCTTGAGGATAAGAGGAGTTCCTCATCACACATATGCTCTTGTGTGTTTCAGTAGGGAAGTGTCAGGTGCAACAAGTGAGAGAACGAAGATAAGTGATCAAATGGGGATGGTTATATTAGAAGGCATCGACCCATGAGATTCATCACCCCTAGAAATGCCTTGGGAGAAATTCTTCCAGTCTGGCAAGGTAGTATCCAAATACATGTTTCATTTCTCCTGTCAATTATCCTCATACTTGGATTTCCTTAGGGTCTACATTGACATCAAGAAAAATTAATGCAGGATTTATCCCATGAATTTTTATAAAGCTCGAGGCCTCTTGCCTTTGTCCTGTGCAAATTTCCCTATATGTACTAAGTGACTTCTTTCCAAATTTCTTTAGTGGTGTGATTTCCTCTCTTCGGGTGGGGTTATCACCATAGCCGAGTGGGTTTATCGACACAACACAGTCCATTCATGATGGAAGGAAGAATACATATACATTGGAGAAGAATAGTAGGATGCATATGTTACTGCCAATGGAGGAGAAGAGAGTGAAGAAGGAAGCCAACACAAGCATACTTCTCATGAGTGGGAAGGAACTCCTGAAAGAAGTCAAGGAAGAAGAGGAGATGCAGTTCGTTGTGGTTAGGAAGCCCAGAGTCATACTTACAAGTACATCAGTGAATGATCTACCTGAAGAAGTTTAGGAGCTGCTGGATACTTTTGTTGATATAGTGGTGGATGAGCTGCCAAACTCATTGCCACCCATCAGGAGTATCAGTCATCATATCAACTTGATACCAGGATCAATCCTGCCAAGCAAGGAAGCATAAATATTAACACCTCGAGAAAATGAGGAGGTGAAGAACCAAGTCCAGAGTTGCTAGATAAGGGCTTAGTCAGAGAAAGTTTGAGCCCATGCACAGTACCAACTGTGTTAAGCCCAAAGAAAGATGGAGGATGGAGAATGTGCATAGACTCGAGAGACATCAACAAGATCACCATCAGGTACAGATTTCATTTACCGAGAATGGACGACTTAATGGATTGCTTAAGTGGAACAAATTTCTTTTCTAAGATAGATCTGAAAAGTGGAAATCACCAGATCAGGATGAGAGAAGGTGATGAATGGAAAACATAATTTAAGACAAATGAAGGTCTGTATGAGTGGTTGGTTATGCCATTTGGCCTAACGAATGTCCCAAGTACTTTTATGAGGTTGATGAATGAAATTCTGAAAGATTTCAATGGCAAGTTTGTGGTTGTATATTTGGACGATATACTGGTCTTTAGCAGGACTAAAGAGGAGCATTTAAGGAACCTAACGCTAGTAATGAGAAGACTATAGCGGGAGAAGTTGTTGATCAATTTGAAGAAATCCTCTTTTATGAAGACAAAACTCATTTATTTGGTCTTCATGATCTCATCAAATGAACTGAAGATGGATCCAGAGAAGGTGAAAGCGATCAGAGAATGGTCGTTGCCAAGGAACATGTTCGAGGTAAGGAGATTTCATGGTTTAGCAAGTTTTTATAGAAAGGTCATTAGAGACTTAAGTGGGATTTGTGCACCAATGATGGATACAGTGAAGAAGAAACACAAGTCTTTTAAATGGACATTGGAAGCTGAAAAGAGCTTCAATATACTGAAGGAGAAGATAAAAGAACGACCAGTTCTGGTCTTGCTGAATTTCGAAAAGACATTTCAGGTAAGATGTGACGCAAGTGGAGTTGCAATAGGAGCAGTTCTGAGTCAAGACAATCAACCTGTTGCCTATTTCAGTGAGAAGATGAATGAGACTAAGAGGAAATAATCCACATACAAAAAAGAGTTTTATTCCATAATTCAAGCTTTGAAGAAATGGAGTCATTATCTTGTCCTGCAAGAGTTTGTCTTGTACAACGATAACCAAGCTTTACAATTCATAACTTGACAAGAAAAACTGGATCAGAGGCAGGAAAAATGGGTTGAATTTATGCAAAATTTTACTTTTTTCATAAAACATATTGTTGGGAATACTAAAAAAGTTGTCAATGCATTAAGCAGGAGATGTTTAATTCTGCACGAATTCCAGGTGAAGACCTTGGGGTTTGAACACCTTAAGGATATGTATTGTTATGATTCAGATTTCAACGAGGCCTATGAAGCATGTACAAGCCCTGTACTGAGAGATAAAAGTCAGTGGACATAGTATATGGTTCATGAAGGATTGTTGTTCAAAGGAAATCAATTGTGCATACCAAGATGCTCAATGAGGGACAATCTTTTGAAGGAAAAGCATAGTGGAGGATTGGATGGATATTTCAGCCATGATAAAATTTTTGAACAATTGAGTAGTTCATACTATTGGCTAGGTATGAGAACAGAGGTGATAAATTTTGTGAAAATATGTAGGATCTGCCAACATGCAAAGGGGAAAAGACAAAACACTGGATTGTATCAACCATTGCCAATACCAGAGAGGCCTTGTGATGCAATAAGCATGGATTTTGTGTTGGGATTGCCAAGAACACAAAGAGGTTTTGATTCCATATTTGTGGTGGTGGATAGATTTTCAAATATGGCACAATTCATCCCATGCCAGAAGACCAGTGATGCAACACATGTTTCAAATCTATTTTTCAAAGAAATTGTGAGACTTCACAACCTACCCAGGAGCATTGTCTCAGACAGAGACATAAAATTTGTCGTACTTTTGAAGGATGTTGTGGAAGAATATGGGGACATATTTGTGCTTCAGCTCAGGTTATCACCCTTAGACATATGGGTAGACTGAGGTGGTAAATAGAAGTTTGGGAAACTTATTGAGAAGCCTGGTTACTGGACACCATAACCAATGGGATCAGATTCTGCCACAAGCAGAATTTGCAAACAATGACTCACCAAATAGAAGCACTAGAAGGAGCATGTTCCAAATACTCTATGGAATGCAACCCAGGGCAATGTCTAAGTTAAGGGACTTTGAACAGGGAGAGATCAAAAGCACTAGAGCAGAGGATTTTGCTATTGATATGTAGAGACTCCATGATCAGATCAAAGAAAAATTATAGAGTTCTAATCAGAAATACAAACACAGAGTTGATCAACATCACAGGGAACTTCAATTTGAAGTAGGAGATCAAGTTTTAGCACATCACAGAAAGGAAAGGTTCCCTAGGGGAACATATAACAAATTGAAGATGAAGAAGATAGGACCCTGTAAGATCTTGAGGAAGTTTGATGAAAATGCCTATGGGATTGAGCTTCCAGATGGTGTGGGAATTTCACCCATATTCAATGTTTCAGACCTGTACCCTTATAGGAAAGAGGACATAGAAGGGTCAGAAGATCAAGGAAAGATTCACTGGGAGAAACAGATGCCTGTGGCAGAAAAGCCGTAGATGGAGAAATTTTTTTATTAGAGGATTGGAAAGAAGAGCAGGAGGATGAATTATTTTGAATATCTGGTGAAATGGAAAGGAAACCCAATAGAATATTCCATTTGGGAAAACGAAGCTGCTATCCAGAAGTAGGAAAAGTGAGTAGAGGAGCTCATGGACAGGAGTCCATGAATTTTTGTCAAGGGGAGTATGATGCAAGAGCATCATTGGAAAAAGAGCAAAGGCGGGACCACCCAACATGTGAGAGTTATTCAGAACTTCAACACCGAAATTTACAACCGATTTTGGAATACGCCTCCACTCAGCCCTGCAATTCACCTTTGGAGGCACGCTTGAACGGGTGCCGGATTTTTCCCTTTGAAGAAGGTTTTTGAAATTGTAAACAGAGCTGAAGTTTCCACTTCGGCTTTGGAATATGAATAGACTAAGATATCATAGGATAAGGTTTAGAGTAGGCAAGTAGCCAGGGGAAAACCCTAGAAACATTTTTGAATTATGTAGAAGTTTGTACACCCATTTAAAGAGAGATGGAATACAGAGAGAACTTAGTTGTAGGAGAGGATTGTGAAGTAACATGAGATCTAAATGTTTTTGAGTTTCTTTAATTTTGAAGGTAATCTGTAGCCATTGGGAACTTGTGAATATAACATAATGGAAAATTGATCCAAATGTGCGGTGTTTGGACTGTGTGCATTTTCCTGTCATTTTATCTTTTCATGAACAAGTGGATGGAACTATGAATTTTTCTAGTTTCAATTGTTTCTCTTCATTGGAAGCTATACAAGGTGTGCATCGAACCAGAGAGGAACACCGTGGATCTTAGTTATTGAAATCCCTAAGACGCAAGGAGTGCGTGGGAGATCGAAGTCTGAACCAGCCAAAGATCAGGAGGAATAACACTTCGGAAGGTGTTGTCGAGACCAGGAATTCATTCCCTGGAAGGAACGAAGGTTGAGTCGTCGTAGACTTAGAAAATATTCTAAGTCGAAATCGAGTAAAAGTTGAGGAGGAGGAACATCGTCGAGCGTTGGATCGCTGTGGAAATTCTCGTGGATCATCTGATTGGAAGAAGGAGCACAAATTTTAACACTGCGTAGATCCAGGTGAGGGGAGTTAAAATATCTAAACAGAAGGTGGAGAGTCCTCGAGGAGGAACATCGAAACCCTGCAAGCCATTGAATCAAGTGGATCTATGAGGGGGTTAGCGACGATAGTTTCTCGATGCCCATTTTGGGATTTCGGGTACCGGGAGTTGGAAAGACAGAGACTGTTGTCTTTCAAAATCTCAAACCGTGAAATCATGAAATCGTGATTTGACTGGAACTGTCGACCCTAAGGATCGCTGTGAGCCATTGATTGAATGCCAAGATATTTTGGAATTTTGGTGTTTCGAAAATCGGAGGCTCGAAGAGTGAAGGGACGAGATGCTTGACTTGTGAAGTCTTGGTCCCCAGTATTTTGACATTTTGGGCTTTGAGAATTGAAGAGTCGAAGAACTTGCATCGGGATCTGTGAAGTCGTGAAATATGAAATTCCTTTTCGGTAAAATTCCCAATCATCCCTTTCCACATTTTGACATTTCAACCACCGGGGGTTCCCAGGGGCAGAGATATCCCTTGCAATCAGATTTCTCGAAATCGCAAAACCTGAAGTTGTGATTCACAAAAACCCAGAGGATAAGGTGCTGGGACATTTCGGCATTTTGGCCACTGGGGGTTTGAAATGGGAATGGAGGGACCCTTGCATCATGATTCCCTTAATCATGAAACCCTTAAGGAGAAAATGCAAAGCCAGTTCGACATTTCGTGAACCGGGATTTCAAAAGACATAGAACAGGGGAGTTGTTGCATCACGATTCCCTGAATCAAAAAAATCAATAGCACTTTGGCGTTAAGTGCATGGACACAGAGCTATGGTCATGTGGACGGAGGCTAAGGGAGGAGCCAAATCCTGTTAATCTCTTTTCGACATTTCGAGACCCGAGAGGTTGAAGGACCAAGAACCGTCTACCACCGGAATCACAAAATCGCAAATTCTGAAATCCCAAAAGGCGAAACGTGGTCATGGGTAGATTTCAACATTTCAGGGGTCAGGTGTTCAAGAGACCAGGAGTCAGGAGACATGGAGTCCTGGCTCACCAAATCGCAAAACCCTGAAATGCGAAAAGGAGGAGCACGTAGGTTTTCTCAAGACCTGTACAAGAGGACGAATGGACCTATGGATCCATCCAAAGGATTCTAGCAGGAGCCAAAGGGCCATTTAGGCTCAGGGAAGAGAATGATCCAGAGACTGGGAGGCTGCAGAACCCTGCTGAAGTAGGGGGACTGCATCACCTTAGACAGTTAGTCATACAATCAACAAGTGAACTATGAACAAATTTTGTTTAAGTGCAAGGCCTGCCATAAATATGGACATTTTTCTAAAAGATGTTTGCAAGTGAAATCATCCCAACCAGAGGAGAAAAATCACGAACAATGGAAGCAACAAAAAATAAAGAAAACCATAGGAAATACAAAAACAACTCCCCATGCTCATGGAAAAGGAGAAAAATCATCTGCTCCCCACACTTGAACCCAAAGCACAACCTAGAGAGGCAAGGCTAGCGAAAATAGGTATGAGAGTCTTGTAATTCTTGAAGAAATTGTTAAAAAAACTATTGAAGCCCAGGAGGGAAATGAAATGACAAATAAAGAAGATGCAAATAAAGAGGACTAAAAAGTCAAAGCAAAGGAATCTCATTCCTCGAGTGGATGTGAGTCTCATCTGATAGTTGTTCCCTCCCATCCTTCGGCAGGGATCCAATTAAACTATGAGGAAGAGCATCAAGGAAACTGTGAAAGTGACTCGGAACTTGAAATTACCCATCCGACTACAAAAAGGAAAGTCATACAAAATAGTAATACAAACTAAAGGGAAAAGGAAGGAGATCAGGAAAAAGAACTAGGAATTAAAACTACCATGGGGGAAGCCCTTAGAAAAGAGGTCTTGTCAAGAAAATCCATAACACTAACGATGTATCCTCTCATCCCTCTAAAGATGGGACACAAAAAACCATAGGTAAATAATGAAAGTAGTCTCTTGGAACTCTATGGGTCTAAGGAGCAAGGAAAAAAATGAAGAAGTCAAAAAATTAATAAGAGTTGAAAATCTCCTAATCCTTCTACTACAAGAGACTAAGATGAGGGAGAAGGAATATCTCTAGGACATACAATTAATTTGGAAAGTAGGAAATGGTAAATCCATAAGTTCCAGAGGTGCACTGGGTGGCTTATGCACAATGTGGAATACACAAGTTTTGAAACTGGTGGAGTGTTGACAATCTCAATGTTGGTTGATGGTAACTCTTTCCATTGTTACCACATGTATGAATCTCTCCATTATTAATGTCTATATTCCAAACAATTATTGGGAAAAATGGAATGTTGGGGTTCTATTTTAGATCTAGAAAAATTTAACCCTCTCTGGAACCTTATCATTGCGAGAGATTTTAACGTCAGAATAAGCCTTAAAGAAAAATGAGGGGGATCCATAGTGAGAGACCAATTTAGGGAAAAAATATATGATCTCATATTGAATTTGGACATATATATGATGTTCCCCCAGACAAGGGATCATTTTCTTGGAACAATAAAAGAGCAGGCCCTGACCACATTGTTGCTAGGCTGGATCATTTCTTAATTAGTAGCTCCTTCCTAGCATTGTTAGAAAAATTTTCCTCTTCAATCCTCCCCTTGGAAGGCTCGAATCATCACCCAATATTTTCGGTCTTTCCTTCTGAGATCAATTGAGTCATGCTGACAAGGTTTTAGCTATGTTCAACAGTGGTTATTACATCGAAAGACCCTTTCTACATTCCACTATGATGAAGATGTGTAGTTCCTTCCATGATAGACATGGAGTTGGCACATGGACTTTCAAAAAAAACATTATAACAAAAAATATTTCAATTTCGGTCATAAATAAAATATTTCAAAATGCATTTTAAGTAAAATAATTCTATATCAAATCGATATATAGAAAGAAGGTGACATAGAAACTAAAAGTGGTGCTTTCTACTTTCCTTGGGGGAGATGCATAATTACTTCAATGCTTAATATGGAATTAACATGTGGCATTTAAAAATATATTAATAAGTAAAAAATAATTTCAATGTGAACCATAAATAAAATATTTCTATGTGGATTTTTAAGAATTCACGAGCTCTGCATATAGGAACATCAAGGGTCAATGCGTAGTGGGCATTTCTAAACTCCTCGTCTTTCATGTATCAAATGAATGGAAATCCTTTAACTACCTCGGGTTTCCAATATGCCTAAAGTCCTTCCCTGTATAATATTGACATGTAATTATTCAGAAAGCTAGAGAGAAATGGAACCCTTGGGGGAAATTTGGCTCAAACCTGTAGGTAAATTGGTGATAATAAAATAAATTCTTTCCTCCCTACCTCTTTTTCAGTTTTCATCTCTTTTGGTGCCCGTGAGAGTAAAACAAGATATGGCCTAGATCATCCAAAAATTCATATGGCAAGGATGCAAGTCGAACTCAAAAAACTTCCATCTTGTGAATTGGTATATAGTCTCATCTTCTAAGGAGCATGGGGGTTTGGACATTAGGGATCCATAGTTGGTCAACATTGATTTCAGTGCCAAGCTAATTTGGAAATTAGTAACAATAATTAAATAATGGTGGAAATCAACTATTGTCAAGAAATAAAAAATGGGACATAGAAAGTGTTTTCTAGACCTAGAACTAGTGTGTCACTCTCGGTGTCCCATATAGAAACTTCTTCGGACCTCCATTTCCTTTTTTAAGGAAAAACTATGATGGGTTAAAGGAAATGGAAAATCAATTTTCCTTTGGAAAGAATTAATGATGGGCTCCCCCCGCTTTTACAATAACACAAAGATTGAAGAATTAAAAGAATGGATGTTATCAAAGAAAATATTTTTATTGCATGATATTTTTGAATGGAAGGGTTGGAAGCTATGAAATCTTCCTCCCCACCTACAAAAACAAGCTCATATCTTGTTCAAGTCCCTCAAGGTAACTTCAATGCATCATCAAAACATCTAGGACAATAAAGGATGGGGTACATTGGGATACACAGTGAAAGAAGTACATAAAACAATCCTAGCAACCTGAAGGAACCTGATTAAAGCAACCTGGTGGAAAAATATTTGGAATTCAGATGCACTTCCCAAAATCAACTTATTCTTCTTGACATTGGCGCATGGAAAGGTCCTAATAGGGAAAAACCTGAGGAAAATAGGGTTAATTGGCCCTTTCCTATGTGTTGTCTTCCAAAGAATCCATGAAACAATCCAACATATTTTATGGGAGTGTCCCTTATCTAAGAAAAATTGGGCTACAATGTATCAAGAGTTGTCTCATCAATGTATCAAGAGTTGTCTCATCAGGTAATACGAGCTTCTAAATTTAAAACCTGAATGGGAAAATGGGAAAATTAATATCAATGATCCTTCAAAGGGAAAGATGTATTTAAAATAATGTGGAAATATTCTCTTGAATTTGTGAGTTGGCAAATCTGGCTTGCCCAATATATATATATATATATATTTAGAATAAAAGGATCCACCAAAAAAAATGTAGTAATCAAGGAAACCTCCCAGGTGATAGATATTTTAAAATAAAAAAGGTTGAGCTTACATGATCTATCTATGTGGAGTAGAGCCAAAAAATATTGGATTTCAAAATTTAACCTTCAACACTCTTCATTTTCTAAGTCTTCACAACAATCATGATGACAACTTCATTCTTATTCTTTCAGTTTTAAGCAATGGATTTCTTCTCAATTTGGGAACACATTATGTTTTGATGGAGCATACAAAGGAAACCCATGGGAGGCAAGTGCGGGGGTGGGGGAGTTATTTTCAAGCCTAAAGGAAATAGAGTCTTGAACTCTTTCTGGAATTTTTGAGCATAGGGCCTTTCTACTTCTCCATGTAAGGGAAATGTGTAATTCCTTAAATGCTTAATATCATCCTATATCATTGTCATAGAAGCAAGTATTTCCCCCATTGAGTGTGTTGTTTTGATTAGGTACCTAACGTATACGAACAAAATAAACAACATATTAGGTACTTTAGCTAGAACCAACAACGACTCAAGTAGTGACAACATAAAGATGTCAAATATTGGCTAAATCATTAGGGAATACAAGAAGAAGCCATCATAGAGAATACCGTTCATATTAAAAATATTATCACATCTAAATTTAAGGAGAATATGTGGTGTGATAAAGAATTAGTGGATTAAAGGAAAGTAAGATACTACAATAAAGTGGTCAACCCTAATTTAGAGAACTGCAATCATGGAGAATACCGATAATATTACAAATATTATCACTTCTAAATTTGAGGAGAATATGCGGTGTGATAAAGAATTAGTGGATAAAAGGAAAGTAATATAATACAAGGAGGCCCTTGGATGTGGGTGTCCACCTAGAGGCCTCCACCAATCCACCAACATGCATCACACTTAATGGACATTCTCCACCCCACCCTCCTTCATTCTCTTTAATTTTCATACTCCCTCGAGATGCAACTTCATAACTCCCCCCATGGCTCCCATGCCACAACTTATCTTCCTCTATATGCTCCATCAGTTCACAGTCTTCTGAAGCCTGGAAACCTTAATGGCACTAGATTTGACACCACCTCATCTCGACACTGTTCTCTTGGCCACCCGCGATCTCTCCACCCATTCTCTCCTTGCCAACCATGTAATTTGGCTCTATTCTCTTCACATATGACAACTCTCTTCTCTATGCATAAGGTGGTGGCTCTCCCTCCTCATAGAACCCAAAATTATCAATTCCTTTCTCATTCCTACTTGCTCGCATGCCACCCCCACCTTGGGGGGAAGTGGTCATGGTAGGAGAGCCTCCAAAGTTCCTCCCTCACCCCTCCCAGGAAACTAGGATGGGTATAATTGTTTAGTTCTAGTCTTGCTATGGTAATCGCTTGATGATTGGAAAGAATAAGTCTTTGTCTCCCTCCCGACATACCATCACACCTGCAAGAACCGTCAAAGATACTGGGTAGTCAAAAACCTCCTCGCTTGCACCCTCCTCAACCTCCCGAGTGTCTTTTTATGAGCCCCTCCATGTCACCTTGCTCACCCCACTCCCCCAATGCTCATCCTCCTCCCTCTCCTCTTACCTCCCTCAACACCCATCCTCCTTCCTCTTTGGTCCACCCTAACACCTCAACACCTCAAGAGGCTCCCAACATTTCAGTTGAGGCGACTGCTCTATGTACGAACAACTTGTTGAAGGCTCCCTGCATCAAATGTGTATGCCTCTTGTTCAAGAATCGAAGTTTGGAAAACACCATCTCCTCCTGCAATATGGACAACGATTTTGGTGGTTACCCAGTTATTAAAGAAAATCCTCTCGATGGCCCTCGTTCATAATGCTCAAGCCTTTGTTCTACTTTCAGGTTTTTTTAACATTTGCAAGTTTTTCTAGTCTTTTGTCAGCAAGCACACAGACAATTAAACTCATGTTTTTGGTAAGCCTATTTTCCCATCAAGGGTAGGTAGAATTCTCAAGTCTCTACCCCCCTGGTTTCCCACTAAGGGCAAGCCCAATTTGTTTCCACTCCCAGGGACAATCATTGTGGTTTTTACTATATTTTTACTGTATTTTAATATATTATCACCCAAAATTACAAAAAAAAAAGATACTACAAGGAGGTGGTCATCCATAATTTAGAGAACTGCAAAGAAGAAAATCAACATTGCTAAAATAATAACAAACTCTCACAAGATACATACTAAAAGTGGGTGTTGGACAATTCTCAAAACACTGTGTGATGAATGAATATGTCATCTTTGTGAAAGTAAGAGGGTAGAAGATGAAAAACACTTCCTCTTAGATTTCCCTGTATACACCCATAAATTTAAAAATATTTTCGACAATATAGGCCTTCATAACCTCCTAAGTCATAAAAAATATGGCGATCTTGGAATGCTTCTATCAATGTTTTTTTAGCATAGAAATACAATTTTAAAGAAATGTAAGTAATCTCTTACCTTCTTGAGGTCCAATGGATGAATTGGCCTCATTGGACATTAATCATCATCATTATCATCATTATATGTGTGTGTGTGTGTGTGTGTGTGTGTGTGTGTGTGTGTGTGTTTGTAATCATTTGAAAGTAAATAAATTCATATGGTTAAAACATTTGAATAGTGGGTTGGCTGTAATGGATATGCGGAATTCCTTGCATGCTCAACATGGAGTTGACAAGTGGCAACATAATATATATATATATATATATATATATATTAAGATCTAGTGTAGATCCATCTTAACAATGGATTTATTATGTATCTAGGGGCATCAAATCCCACTCACATTTCCTCAAGTTTTTTAATATAAAGAAATGTTTGTATCTCGAAGAATTTGATGCCCCTAGACACATAATAAATCCATTGTTAAGATGGATCTACACTGATGGTAAAAATCTACACTAATATTAATATTCCTATCTATAATGAATATATTAAAATACAACTTATTAAATTTAACTTTCAATATGTTGGAATTTAAATGTAACATGATTTAACTTCAAAAACATATTGTCCAACAACAATGTACTTGAAAATTGAATGTGTTGTAAGTTTTTTTCTTCCTACTTCAACTTTAACTTTGTGGAGATTATGTGAGAATAATGTTGAAACTTTAGAATGTTTATAGATCTTTTTTCGTGAGTTGTTTTACTATTGTTTAATTTTAGATGATAAGATGTTTTACGGCCATACTTCTAGGATTTGGTTGCTTGTTTATTGGTGATCTTTCCAACTATAAATGTAACAGGGTGTTGCTTCTGATGAATGAATTGTGATGAGCATTTTTTCTCACAGTTTCTATAGGATTAATCTCTTTGTTTATAATTTGGTATCAAAGCATATGTGAGCTCATGTGAGGTTAAAAATGTTGTGAGGAGCGACGATTTGAATGTAAAGCCATCGTTGTTTCTGTTGTTTCCATTGAATAAAAGATCATTTGGTTTGAATTATTTACTGGTGCATCCATTCATTTGCATTTACAACAACATTGTTGCTGCCATAATTGTTTTTTGTACGCACCATCCTTACCACTGAATAGAGCCGCTGCTGCCACTTTTAAAATTTGGTGAAGGAGATTTATGTGTTTCATATTTGCTGCATAAATTTGCAAAATATTTACAAAAAAAAAAATTACAACATTTGTACGTGATGCACGTGGAATTCTTGTAAACTTGTAAAGGATTGAAAAGGTAACTTGTAAA
>ML791471.1:233685-254855 GCA_009831015.1 Picea engelmannii
GATAAAAATTTATAAACTAAATTAAAACTAGTGCATGAATATTATACCTTGAAACATTGGAAATAATTTGTGTATGTGATATTGATTATTAAAGTAATAATTAATAGTATTGAGTCAGCATTTAAAGCCAATTTTTTTTTTAAATTATATTAGGCTCATAATTTCGTTGATTTGCAATTTAACCTATATGATACGGTGAATTTTATTTATTTGAAAAGTATATTTTTTCGTTACCAAACTGGATTTGGTCAGTTGGTAATGTTATTCAAAATCCGGTAATGCTATTCAAAATCTAATCTCTTATTTGATAAGTATATCTTTTCTTTAGCAAAGTGGATTTAGTTAGTTCGTGATAATGTAATTTATTAAAAATTTAAATTATATCTTACTATGACTTCAAATGGCAATCAAAATTTGGTTAAAGTTTTCCACCTTTAAATATGTTAAAGCTTTTAATGAATAATAAATAGAAAAAAATATAAACTATACCTTACTATGATTTTAAATGGAAATTAAAATTGGTTAAAGTTTTTAATCATTAAATAGAGGAAAGGAAAAGAATATTAATTATTTTAGAAAAGAAAATGCAAAGTGAAAAGATGAAATAATATAAAAAATACCATGCCACAAAGTTGGCAATCAAAATTGGTTAGAGTTTTAGGAAAAGAATGTTAATTATTTTAGAAAAGAAAATGTAAAGTGGAAAGATAAAATAACATTCAAAATACCATGCCACAAGGTTGGAAATCAAAATTTGTTAGAGTTTTAAGAAAAGAATGTTAATTATTTTAGAAAAAGAAAATGCAAAGTGGAAAGATAAAATAACATACAAAATACCATGCCACAAGGTTGGTAATCAAAATTGGTTAGAGTTTTCAATCAATAAATAGAGGAAAGGAAAATAATGTTAATTATTTTAGAAAAGAAAATGCAAAGTGGAAAGATAAAATAACATGCAAACTATCATGTCACAATGTTGGAAAGTGGAAGACTCCTTTGCATCAATGCAATTCAATTTTGACACGACACTTTTTGGTATCACCATTATTTCTGGAACCATTCATTATTGTGCTTTCAATCACTATGCTTAGTAATTAAGGTTAACATGGATAAGTTTGAGCTAGTGAGTGGTTGAGTAGTGGAAGTAACAAATGAGAATGCAAGTGGGAAGGAATAGTTTAAAAGGAAAGGAAAATGAAATTCCATCTCTCAATTACAAATTACAAATATAAATAGATTTATAGATGTAAATCAATGAGGAGAAAAACTCTCATTAGCATTAGGATAAGATGTAATATTATATTTCATTATGCTTTATATGGTGTGTATTAGTTCATATGGAGTGTATTGAAATATGTTATATATTCGTTCATATTGTTTTCATGCTAATTATAATTTTTAATTAATATGTATTTGAAAATTTTAAAATACCACATATAGAGTGACCGAACAAAATGAAACAAAAATCTATATTTTAAACAAGAATTGAATACTAGAAAATGTTATACTCATTCATATTAAAAATAGAAATATAGAAATAAAAATATTATTTTGAGAGCATGTCCTTTTAACTAATATCTGAATTAATATATGTGGTGACTGTATACCTTCTCTATATTTATTTATGTGGTTACTTGTTGTTATGACTATGCCCAAGAATGTAGAGTTGTGGATAGCCAGTTGTGTTCTTTGAAATTCTTAACTTCTCAACTATATATGACATAGTTGAATCGAAATTTAAGAGTGTGTTAGGGAAATTTTATCCATTCTTTGTGTTGTGTTAATTTATTTCAATGGTCATTTATTTTTTAAATATATTTTACTATGAGGATCAATCATAATTTAATAAGGAATTCAAAGTAGTAAACTCATACAATCACACACCATTTGACATATATGATTTCTTGTGTAAATTGATATAGGAAAAGCAAAATGAAGGGAAACACCATTATTTTCATAAAAGAATAGATCTATGTGCTAGTGACTTAATGTTAAAAGAAAAAATACACCTTTAATCTACTATTGAGATACACTAGTGTACAGTTGAGATTGTTGCTCTACATGGACTATGGCAAGGAATTTACAAACTCCTTCTCTTCCTTCTTTTTCATTAGTACTCAGCACAATACATCTATGTAGTGATTACAAGTTCTGAAAGTCAATTTGTCTTCTCCTCTACCCTAGAGCTTGACCTCTGACCATAGCTTCAAATATGGTAAAGCTTCTTTTCACATAGTTCCTAGAAACTAGATTTCTTTGTCTCCAAGTAATATTGTGATATTCATTTTAAAATGAATCAATGGACTACATTTAATTTTACTTCTACTGAGAACCATAATCAATGGTTGCATAAATCAAACTCTACAATACTTTTATTTTTTCTCTCTCTACTTCATGAGTCCTCAAGAATCTCCTCTATGGATGGAAACTTGGTATACTATACAAGATCAATAAAAGGTGCATAAATCCAATGGCTACTTCTATAATCCTCCTCTCATTATTAGGGTCCTACCCTAACCTCCATACTTTAATTTGTGTAGGATTTAGTTTAGTCAATTTGTGTATGAAAAAATATTCTTTCAATAACTCTCATTAGATAGAAATGGATAGTTATTTAATGTAAAAGGGTCCACTTTATTGAACAAGGATTGTGAAATTTTGGGGAAATCTACACAAAGAATGTAGCTAGCAAAAATGAACAAAAAACATGAAAGCTTAGAGAAGAAGAGAAGAATTGGAGAGAAAGAATAAAGAATCGTATTAACCACTAATCCAAAATCAAAGAGTGAATAATATACAATATATATAAGCTACATGATCCAACTAATTATTCATAGTATTATTCTAGAGACATGTTGACATCCACTGATATAAACCCTCGAGTTATGTTCCACCTAGTCCTATCAAACTAGCCATGTAGTCATCGGTTAATTGAATCATACAAGTAGATTGGAGATAATATCAGGAATGAACATGTGGTTTAACCTCATAGTCTCATGCATATAGTTTCCCCCATCCTAGTGATGATTTGAAGGTGAGTGTTCCCTCTTGGGGATGATCTCAAGGTTAGCATGCAACACTTCGTGATAATATTGAGGTTTCCATTTATGGCTTGACTTCACTAGTCTAACTGATATATAATTGATTATTGACTAAAGAGGAGGTGGCACCCTCATCTAGGGGAGAATATTGTCATCTATAGAGGAATATATCAAACCAGGTAAACACTCAACATAGACAAATAAACATAGGATAGGAAATACTAGGAGGGTGTTTAACATCTCCAATACCACCTTAAATGACTACTAGGGAGTATGAATGCGTTCCGAAAAGAATATGTTTTAGGTATCCAATTTACAATTAATTTATTTTTAAAAAGGAACAACAAGAAATAGGAAATATGGAAAACCTCATGGGAAACCCCCTCCCCTCAAGATACAATGATAAAAAATAGTGTAAGGACCTCCTTGCCATGACAACGACTCTTTAACCAGTGATTCTTTTTTTTTTGTGTGTGTGTGTTAAGGTGTGTGTGCGTGTAGAAGTAACAGACACACTTGACTCTACGTCGCCCCCCGACGATTAACAAGACGCAACCACGACGATCCCAATAAGAAGACGCAAGGCACACAACAAGTAACTGCAAGCACATACTACCCAAAACAAAGGCACCCAACAATATCTTCAACAATTACGACATACTGGGTTAGGTACCGTACGACACAGAAGGTAGAATCCATGGTAGTAGGTTTTACTATTTCTACACAGGAAAGAAGGGCATTTAATCTTAGTCCTCTGCTCCGGAGAGAGAGGAGGTCAGATAGGCTCTTGGCCGACTTCTCAGGCAGAAACTAGTAATCCCCTCAGGTGTGTCGCAAGAGTGGAAACCCTGCCTTTAAAGGGCCCGAGACTCTTGATACAGCACTGGATTCTTTACATCGAAAACCACACAGACATATATACTAAGGCTACTGAAAGTGTCTACATCCCTCCCGACACAAGCAGACCATGCAATGCAATACCACGAAGTAATACCAAATCAAGGACAACCATTACCTCTACGGGAGACGCAAGTCATGAGGACTTTAATATCGACCAACCACTATTGAGACTCAAAGACACCAATCATAGATCAATTGCTCCATTTGTTTTCCATTAAGCGATGAGTACCATCCCAGTCTTAACAATGTACATTAATTTATTTGCAAAATCCTGATTTACTGAATCATAATGAGACTACCATCACGTCTCCATAACATGACAATGTCAATTATACTATTAATAACAATAACTTTTTCAGTAACAATTTCAATAATTTAACAACATCCTTCCATCTAATGTTATTCTAGCATTGCCGTTGAATAACAATGCATTTCATGCTTCACCACCAACTAATAGCAATTACATAATTAACCTTGCACTAACTAATATTTCAATAAAAATTAAATGACCATTTAATAACCATTAATTAAATAACATTACAGTTACATTTAATGCATTGCAAATTTAAGCAATAAGGACCGCTTCACCACCAACTAAATAGTAATTTAATAATTAACATTGCAACTAACTAACAGTGCAATAACAATTAAATGACCATTTAATAACAACTATTTTAATAACATTATAGTTACAATTAATGCATTGCAAATTTACACCATAAGGACCATTGCAATAACAATTAAATTGACCATTTAATAACAATTAATTAAATAACCTTGCAGTTACAACTAAAGGCAATGCAAATGTAAACAATAAGGACAATTTAATAACCAATATTGCAATAAGAGATAAATGACCATTTAATAACCATTAATTAAATAACCTTGAAGTTACAACTAAAGGCAATGCAAATGTAAACAATAAGGACCATTTAATAACCAATATTGCAATAACAGTTAAATGACCATTTAATAACCATTAATTAAATAACCTTGCAGTTACATCTAAATGCAATGCAAATGTAACAATACGGACCCGACCCTACGAAAAGAAAAACAATAATTCTTCCAAATACGTAACCTTTATAACTCATTGAACGCCTACTATAAAAGCGTAACCTCCACTTCATTCAAGGCGTAGCCTTCTGGAATAGATTAAATCTTAAACGATTAAACTATTTTCATTCAATGCATATATAATTTTTTCTCTATCTTTACATCCATGTCAGTCACTTCTGTTTTGGAATTAGTACAGGTGAAGGAATTAACGCAAATGAATACGCTGTCAGGTAACCAGTAGACATGCAGGGCTTAAATCCAATTCCCAATGCTGTCATTATGGCAAGGCACAGTCTGACGGGAGGTAATTTCGTGGTTATGGTAAATGCTAGAATTTTTAATAGCTTTTAATACACACCCTCACATCTAACTACTTTTAAATCCAAAGTAATTAGCTCCAATAAATCCTGGCCTATCAAGCGATTATTACTAAAACACTAAGTTAATTTTAAATAGGTAAAATGTTATGAATTACCATGCCCCAACGCCCAGAACACAATGGAGATGCCCAACAATAAAATACAATGCAGGCCCGAATGGGAACGCCCAGAAAATAAATAAAACGCAATGGTGACCGAACTGGCACTGGTTCCATAAAACTAAATCCACAGAACTTTAATTACTACACTCCATTCATTCTGGTATTCCATAAACAACATCAAATATCTAATTTTAAAAATGCAAGGTGACCGGACTGGCACTGATTCCATGAAACGAATTCAACAGAACCTTAAGTACTACCACGGAATTAACCAGCGGCAGTTATTGGGGGGGGCGCACCAGACGGAAGGAGCACATTAGCGTGCAGGCCAGAAGTCAGGGACCTTGAGTTAGCAGGTCGTGTGTCTTAAATTTGGATCGATAATATATTTAATACCCATCCACACAACTCTAATCTCGGGTAAGGGAACAGTTGCAGCACGCAGAGGGCTGAATTAATCCCACGGTTAGCAGCAACACCGAGCAAGGAAAAACATGGTCTAAGGGGGCTCGCTGGAGGAGGTAACGGGTACAAGTGTGAAGGCACAACCACAATTTTGTGGCCATCCAGGCTCACATAAACGCCGGCAATAGGCGCATATTTTAACTGTTATTACTCAGCAGCTTGCCGAACCCAATGCCAGCAACCAGTTAGATTCTTCTTGCTCAAATAAACCAAAAACGAAAAGCATTCAAGCTCGAAAAAATCAGAACTCTCCCTTCACATAACGGAGGTAAAACATATGCTTCTATCACTGCACGAATGCGCCAAAAAGTAGGAAAATCTAGGGAATTGTTTTTCCCAAAACGCATAGAAATAACGGGAAGCGATTGCCAGAAACGCTTTAGTAAAAACAGCACGGGATTAGGGAAGGTCGTGGTTACTTACCCGATTGAAGTCGCTATTGTTAAGGGATGAGCTAGTTGCTGGTTTCAATTTCGAGTTCCATAACTTGTAAAAAGAGCACAGGTAGAAAGCTGAGTGCTGTAGCTAAAAGGATAAGGAAGAACCGTAGCCCCCAAGGTTAGGAAAAACGCTAACCTATAGGAATCAATGGTGGAGTAGCCGAGGTGAACGCAAGCGAAAGTTCCTATAAATCGTTGGTTTTAGGAATTCAATCATTCACATAGGTTAAAAACAAACGTTAAGGCCGTTGAGTTACTTTTAAACCAGAAGCTGAGTGTTAACATGAACAAAATCACTGCCAAGAAGGAGAGTGAATTCGCCGGCAAGCAAGTGGCTAACCCTTTGCCAAGGATGGGTAAAAAATCAGCTGGACATGGTTGATTTCAGTCACGAAAAAAAATTTAAACCATTATAGACCACAATGGGTAACACACCCAAAAGGAATTTCACACAATAATTGCAACCCAACACAGTCACAAGGTTTTTTTTTTATGATTTGGATACAAAGGATGAGTATTGTTTATTCCAACGAACTATAGATTACAACAGTTGAGTCGACTTTCACAACAATAACATTTAAATTTCCAAAATAAACATTTAAATTTTCGAAATAAACCATGCATTCTACTCCATAACTTAAAGATCATATCGTTGCCTTATCGCTTGCCGCAAATGACTCCTGTGCTTCGTGCCGCTCCTACTCGCTGACCATAGAGGACTCACCGGTACCTCCCAGCCAAACGCTAGGGGTACTTTGCTTCCCCCTCAGCCCCCAGAGCCGCAAAGGGGCCACACACAATCCATACAATAACCTAGCTTCCCATCTCGCCTCCAAGGTTGAGCTACCTCTCTAACACAGCTGAGAAAATCCCCAACTCCTCACAAGCAATCAGTCTTGTTCTCAATTTTGGCAGCATAACAATACCTAATCCTCTCCCCCCCTTTCTCCCTTCCTCCATCCTTTTTATGCCCCTCAAACCCTAAATCATAATAAATTTAAATTTTTAATGAAACCCTAAAAATTTCTCTCTTTTACAAGTCTCACTCATCCCTACCCTTCTCCATAAATTATTTTCTTTTTCTTTAAATTAGAGATTATGGAATACACGTCAATTTGTTTTTAATAAATATATATTACTTTATTTTTCCTATTTACAAGCATGTTATTCATCATTTTAATTTATCATCATCCATCATTTTAATTTATCATTAATATATATATATGTATATAGGTTAATAAGAGATTAAAGTAATGACAAACATGTATGTGGGAAAAGTAGATGTATAGCATAAAAGAGGAATAATGAGAAATTAAGGGGATGGATGGTGATTTAATAATGTGAAATGGACATGTAAATGGGAAATGGATACTGGAAGATTAAGGTGATGGAGGATAGTTTAATAATGTAGACATGGATAATGAGAGGATAATGGTCTTAGTTTTTGTTTTTTTTTGGAATTTTCTTTATGTTACACTACGAAGGTGATGTCATTCTCCCACCAGTTAGGAATTAATTTCATGTTTGCAAAGTTTTAAAACTATTAGATTGCTTTAAAACTTACCCTCGTCATCGTCCCAAGATTTTTATGAAGACCCAACTATTACTTTGGTGGGTTTTTGTTTCTTTTGTTATTTTTATTCCAGGGTCTTCTCTTAGGGTTAGACTAAAAATTTACCATAAAAGTTTTAGACTTAGTACTAGGTTATGAACTGGGCAACACTGGGTGAGGGAAGTTGTTTAAGAATTTCTTAAGGCGTTATTGTCTTAGGGCTATTTAGGTTTGTTTCCTTCATCCACATCAATGCGACGTGCCCTTCAGGACACACCACATGCTCCAAGGGTGCCACTCGCCTCGTTCATTTCATTTACGCGACGTGCCCTTCCGGATGCACCACGTGCTCCAAGGGTGCCACTTGCTTCTTGTGTTTCTTTTGTGCGATGTGCCCTTCAGGATGCAGCACGTGCTCCAAGGGTGCCACTCGCCAACTGGACTGATTGGTAGACATCTATAACCCCTGGAGTTAACACTCCACCAGGTGAACTTGTGGGAGACTAAGGGTTCTAAGGAATAAGGCCCCCACCTTATTGCGCACCCCTTAGAATCATCATGAGCGATTGTCATTGTCTGCCCTCACGGTATCGTGGATCCTCTCGAACTAGGTAATCGTTAACCTACAGTTCGAGCCACAGCGGGAGTGCTAGTAGGTGGTGGCAGAGCTGTTGTCCACCCCTCTCCCTCAACCTATCTGGAAATCATGTGTGGCCCCTTTACTCCATATGTGATTCTGGTCGGCAAGCGATCATCAGCCTGCATCATCAACAATCATGTCATCAATGTCAACATCGTATCTTCGAATCAAATGAAATATCACAGTAAATAAATCAACCCATAAGCACACTCCCTAACTCAATCCATAGTCCAAGGGGTTCCATCGATGCCTCTGCATCCTCAAGGTCCAAAAACCTCCACACTCAATAAAGCAGAGTCAGCAGCACATGTGTCAATCAAACTAGCAAAACATCCTGTCATCTGTCAATCACATCATAATCAAGTATAAATGGTTTAACATCACAAAAGTCCAGATCACTTGCGAGCAAGTGTCCTCAAAAAATAAGTTTTCTCAGTGTGCCAGAGCGGGATGTTACATACACCCCCTCTTGGTATAAACTTCGTCCCGAAGTTTCTCAGTATAAATACAGAATAAACGTATCACAATATCATAAGTCTATATATCAAACAAAAATGGAAACTGCTAACGCATATCATATGCGTCCTCCCAGGTCACCGAGTGCGGACTATAACTGTCCCACTGGACCTTGACCTGATCTATCGTTCGACGTCGTAACTGTCAAACGTGATGATCTAAGATGCGGACCGGCTCAGCCGTGAGCGCTCCCTCATCCGATACCTGCAAGGAACTCATGCCAATCACGTGTGTAGGATCACTAACATAATGTCTCAAAACAGATACATGAAAAAAATCATGCATACGCCTCAAAGAATCAGGCAAGGCTAGTTGATAGGCCACGGGCCCCTTTCTCTCCATAATCTTGAAAGGTCCCATGAACCTAGGAGAGAGTTTAGCTCCCTTTCCAAACTTGATCGAACTCTTATGCGGTTTAACCCGCAATAAGACTCGATTGCCGACCTCGTAACTACGATCGACTCGGTGCGCATCGGCATAACTCTTCTGTCGATCCTACGCTTCTTTAATCCTTTGTCTTATGGTTTGCATTTTATCTTCCATTTGTTGGATCGCTTTTGGCCCCACTAGGACACTATCCTCAAGCCGATACCAACTCAAGGGCATCCGACACGGTCACCCATAAAGAAACTCAAAAGGTGTCATCTTTATGGTGCTTTGATAACTGTTGTTGTAGGTGAACTCTACTAGAGGAAAGAACTCCTCCCAACACTTTTGTTGGTCCATCACGTACATGCACAACATGTCTTCCAAGGTTTGGTTCATTCGTTCTGTCTGTCCGTCAGTCTCTGGGTGATACACAGTACTAAAATTAAGTTAGGTTCCCAAGGCCTCTTGGAAACTCTTCCAAAATCGTCCAGTAAGCACTGATTCTCGATCGGATATAATCTTTTTAGGCACGCCATGCAACCTCATAATCTCACTAATGAAAACTCTCGCTATGTCAGGTGCCTGATACGTCATACGCACAGGAATAAAATGAGAACTCTTCGTCAAAGTGTCTACTACTACAAAAATCGAGTCGTGTCTCCTTGCCATCAGTGGCAATCCAACAATAAAATCCATCGAAATAACTTCCCATTTCGATTCTGGAATTGGATGTGGTTGAAGTAATCATGTTGGGTGTCTATATTCAGCCTTTACCTGCTAACACTCTAGACATCTAGCCACGACGTTGACTATGTCGACCTTCATTCCCTTCCAGAAGAATAAGGGTTTAAGGTCTTCCCTCATATTCGTAACTCCTGGGTGAGCCATGTAAACTTCTCTATGAGCCTCGCTCAAGATTAGCATCCTCAAATCATCGTTAGGCGGTACGTAAATCCGACCTCTAAACCTCAACAACCCATCGCTATCGAAAGAAAATCCCTCATATCGTGGTACCATCATTGTGTTTTGTCCGATAAACTCCTCGACTTCCTTGTACCAGTCATCGTCACGCTGTAAAGTGAGAATCTTATCACGTAGATTCGTTTGAAGAGGCAACACCGAAAATATGCATGGCCTTTGACTCAAAGTGTCCACCACTTTGTTCACTGTTCCCTTTATGTAAGTAATCTCGAAGTCGTACTCGCTAAGCCATTCCGACCAATGTCGTTGTCGCGCTTTCAGGTCACTTTGCATGAAAATGTGTTGCAGCCCACAATGATCAGTCTTTAATTCAAATTTTCGTCCAACAAGGTAGTGTCTCCAGACCTTCAAGGCATAAATGATGGCTAATAACTCCAAATCATGCATTGCGTAGTTTTCCTCAAGCCTTCTCAGTTTCCTCGAAATCTAAGCTATCACTCGTCCATATTGCATCAAGACTCCGCATAAACCTTCCTTGGATGCGTCAGTGCATACCAAGAAGTCTGTGTCCATGTCAGGTACCTTTAGTATCGGTGCAATTGTCAACAACTATTTAAGCCTCCGAAATGCTTCCGCGCATTTCTCTGTCCAAACAAACTTCTTGATTTTCTTCTGCAATTCCATGATCGGATTTGCTATCTTCGAAAAACCCTCAAAAAACCGACGATAATATCCTGCTAAACCCATAAAATTACGCACTTCTGTGACATTCGTTGGTGCAGGCCATTCCATAATAGCCTCAACCTTGGCGGGATCCATAGCGATACCTTCGCCGAAGATGACATGCCCCAAGTAGTGAATCCTCGATTGATAAAAGGAGCATTTGGACAACTTCCCACACAATTTGTTTTCTCATAAACATTGTAGTACCAAGCGCAAGTGCTCGTCATGCTCCTCCGTCGTCCGAGAGTAGATCAAAATATCATCAATGAATACTTGGACGAACTTGTCCAAGTACTCGCGGAACACCCCGTTCATCAAACTCATGAATACCCCTGGGGCGTTCATCAGTCCAAATGGTAGAACCGTAAACTCGTAATGTCCAAATCGCATCTTAAAGGTAGTCTTAGGGATTCATCCTCCTTGATCCGTAACTGGTGGTACCCAGATCGAAAATCGATCTTGGAGAAAACTGTCGCACCCTTCATTTGATTGAACAGATCATCAATTCTTGGTAAGGGATATTGATTCTTGATCATAGCCTTGTTCAGTTGATGGTAGTCAATGCAAAGCCTCCATGATCCATCCTTCTTTCGTATGAAAATAACTGGTGCACCCCACGGTGACACACTAGGACGTATCAGTCCCAGGTCCAACAACTCCTTCAGTTGCATTTTCAACTCTTGCAACTCCGGGGTCGACATCCGATAAGGCATTCTTGCTATCGGTTCGGTTCCCGGTTTTAGGTCTATGGTAAAATCCAGTTCCCTTTTCGGCGGCATCCCAGGCAACTCCTCTGGAAATACGTCTGAAAACTCCTTCACCACCGGAAGGTGTTCTAGACCTTCCGCTACTCCCTTCTCGTTTAGCGCAAGGATCGCATAAAGTTTGCACCCCTTGCGCATACTCTTCCGTAACTGTAAGGAAGAGACGAACCACAGGGAAACTCCCTAGTTCCTTCCTACAATCACACGTCTCTATCCTTCGTCATCAACCAAGCTCAACCGTTTCGTCTTACAGTTGAGTATTGCCTCATGTGTTTCCAACCAATCCATACCAATCACGACGTCATAAGATCCTAAGATCGTGACGTACAAGTTAACCCTCATGACAAACTCTCTCAGGTTAAGGGCACAACCCGTAACCTTTCCTCCAACCTTCTGTTTGGCTCCCGAAGCCATCTCCACGAAGCTAAACTCATCATGTTCGACTGCGTTTACCTTAATCCTTTTTAGCACTACACCAGAAATGAAACTCTCAATAGCACCTGGGTCTATCAAAATACTAAGGGTCTGGTCAGCGACAGTACCTGTCGTCTCAAGAACAGTCGACTGGTGCTCTACCTGGCGGTTATTCATCGCTGCATGTATCCGAAGGGCCTTGCCCATATCTCCAGCTGCAGTGGGTCCGTCTAATGTAGACACTCTGGCCCTCTCCATAGGACAGTCATGCTGGTAGTGCGGCTCCCCACACGTCCAACATCCCTTCTTCGACCCAGTAGTCCTGGCACCTGAAGTAGAAGATGACTGCCCACCAACATGAAACCCTGGTCTGTTCTGCTGAATAGGCCTAAACCGCTACTGCTGCGGGCGACGTTGCTGCTGGTGCTATGGTCCTCGATAAGGTGTCTGCTACTGAGGTGGTGGTTGTCGGGGTGTAGCAAAAGTGGATCCCCTCTGGAAGCCACGATATCCTGGCATATGTCTCGCTGGTGTCTGATGTCGCGGTGGACTAGATGAACTCTGCCCTGCGGGTCTCACTGGAGTCCTGGTCTGACCCCCGCTGATAAGCTCCTCCTCTGCTATGAGGGCCTTTTGGACAACTTCGTGCAAGGTTTCAGGCATCAAGATCCTAACCTTTGCACGCAGACTGTCGTTAAGGCCAAACATGAACCTGTTGACTTTGAGCTTCTCAGTGTTAAGGTGCGGAGCATACCGGAACAGCTCCATAAAACACGCCTCGTACTCGGGCACCATACGACCTCCCTGTCGTAACGCATTGAACTCATTGAGCTGACGCTCAATGAATTCCTTTGAAAGGTACCTCTCTCGGAACCGTTCCTTAAACAGTTCCCATGACACGTCTTCAACGACCATGTTCAGCTGCGGCAGGAGCGTCTTCCACCATAGAAGAACGCTCCCCTTTAGTTGAAAGACCGCCATGCAGACCTTCATGTTGGAGGTATAATCGAGAAGTGAGAAGCACATCGCCATATTCTCCAACCATGCCTCAGTGGCTGCGTCGTCTGGGGCACCCAAGAACTCATGAAATTTTACCTTCTCTAGTTCACGGTCAATGCTACCTGTAACGGCTGGTGCGCGTGGTGGAACCTCAGGGGGTGCTGGGGCCCTGGCCTCATCTCGGTCCAATCTGCTGATCAGTGCCTCAAACATGTGCTGAAAGGATCTCATCATCTCCACAACATCGCCAACTGCTATTTTCTCCTGTCCGAGAACCTTCTCTCCTCCTTGGGGGTTAGAACCCTCAGGCGTGGATCTTGCTGGAGGCATCATGCCTCCTCCCCTAGCACCCCGTCGTCTGCCTCCGTGGCGACCTCTAACTATGATTACCTGCACGCACACAATCAACTCGACCAACAATAGTATAATCAATCTAATCATGTCAACGAAAGCCGTAGCGAATCCCAGGTCACGGGTCGAACCGGCTCTCATACCATATGTAAGGACCTCCTTGTCACGACAACGACTCTTTAACCGGTGAATTTTTTTTGTTTTTTTTTTGTGTGTTAAGGTGTGTGCACGTGTAGAAGTAACAGACACACTCGACTCTTTGTCGCCCCCCGAAAACTAACAAGACACAACCATGACGATCCCAACAAGAAGATGCAAGGTGCACAACAAGTAACTGCAAGCACATACTACCCAAGACAAAGGCGCCCAACAATATCTTCAACAATTACGACATACTAGGTTAGGTACCATACGACATAGAAGGTAGAATCCATGGTAGTAGGTTTTACTATTTCTACACAGGAAAGCAGGGCATTTAATCTTAGTCCTCTGCTCCGGAGAGAGAGGAGGTCAGATAGGCTCCTGGCCAAATGCTCAGGCAGAAACTAGTAATCCCCTCAGGTGTGTCGCAAGAGTGGAAATCGTGCCTTTAAAGGGCCCGAGACTCTTGATACAACACTAGATTATTTACACTGAAAATCACACAGACATATTTACTAAGGCTACTGAAAGTGTCTACATCCCTCCCGACACAAGCAGACCATACAATGCAATTCCACCAAGTATTACCAAATCAAGGACAACCATGACCTCTACAGGAGACGCAAGTCAGGAGGACTTTAATATCGACCAACCACTATTCAGACTCGAAGACACCAATCATAGATCAATTGCTCCATTTGTTTTCCATTAAGCGACGAGTACCATCCTAGTCTTAACAATGTACATTAATTTATTTGCAAAAGCCTGGTTTACTGGATCATAATGAAACTACCATCACTTCTCCATAACATGACCGTGTCAATTATACTATTAATAACAATAACTCTTTCAGTAACAATTTCAATAATTTAACAACATCCTTCCATCCAACGTTATCCTAGCATTGTCGTTGAATAACAATGCATTTCATGCTTCACCACCAACTAATAGCAATTACATAATTAACCTTGCACTAACTAATATTGCAATAACAATTAAATGACCATTTAATAACCATTAATTAAATAACATTACAGTTACATTTAATGCATTCCAAATTTAAACAATAAGGACCGCTTCACCACCAACTAAATAGTAATTTAATAATTAACATTGCAACTAACTAACATTGCAATAACAATTAAATTCCCATTTAATAACCATTAATTATATAACATTACAGTTACAATTAATCCATTGCAAATTTACACCATAAGGACCGCTTCACCACCAACTAAATAGCAATTTAATAATTAACATTGCAACTAACTAACATTGCAATAACAATTAAATGACCATTTAATAACAACTATTTTAATAACATTATAGTTACAATTAATGCATTGCAAATTCACACCATAAGGACCATTGCAATAACAATTAAATTGACCATTTAATAACAATTAATTAAATAACCTTGTAGTTACAACTAAAGGCAATGCAAATGTAAACAATAAGGACCATTCAATAACCAATATTGCAATAACAGATAAATGACCATTTAATAACCATTAATTAAATAACCTTGCAGTTACAACTAAAGGCAATGCAAATGTTAACAATAAGGACCATTTAATAACCAATATTGCAATAACAGTTAAATGACCATTTAATAACCATTAATTAAATAACCTTGCAGTTACATCTAAATGCAATGCAAATGTAACAATACGGACCCGACCCTACGAAAAAAAAAACAATAATTCTTCCAAATACGTAACCTTTATAACTCATTGAACGCCTACTATAAAAGCATAACGTCCACTTCATTCAAGGCATAGCCTTCTGGAATAGATTAAAGCTTAAACGATTAAACTATTTTCATTCAATGCATATATAATTTTTTTTCTATCTTTACATTGATGTCGGTCACTTCTGTTTTGGAATTAGTACAGGTGAAGGAATTAACTCAAATGAATACGCTGTCAGGTACCCAGTAGACACGCAGGGCTTAAATCTGATTCCCAACGCTGTCATTATGGCTAGGCACAGTCTGACGGTAGGTCATTTCGTGGTTACAGTAAATGCTAGAATTTTTAATAACTTTTAATACACACCTTCACATCTAACTGCTTTTAAATCCAAAGTAATTAGCTCCAATAAATATTGGCCTATCAAGCGATTATTACTAAAACCCTAAGTTAATTTTAAATAGGTAAAATGTTATGAATTACCATGCCCCAACGCCCAGAACATAATGGAGACGCCCAGCAATAAAATACAACGCAGGCCCGAATGGGGATGCCCAGCAAATAAATAAAACGCAATGGTGACCAAACTGGCACTGGTTCCATAAAAATAAATCCACAAAACTTTAATTACTACACTCCATTCATTCTAGTATTCCATAAACAACATCAAATATCTAATTTTAAAAACGCAAGGTGACCGGAATGGCACTGATTCCATGAAACGAATTCAACAGAACCTTAAGTACTACCATGGAATTAACCAGTGGCAGTTATGGGGGGGGGGCGCACCAGACGGAAGGAGCACATTAGCGTGCAAGCCATAATTCAGCTACCTTGAGTTAGCAGGGCGTGTGTCTTAAATTTGGATTGATAACATATTTAATACCCATCCACACAACTCTAATCTCGTGTAAGGGAATAGTTGCAGTGCACAGAGGGATGAATTAATCCCACGGTTAGCAGCAACACCGAGCAAGGAAAAACGTGGTCTAAGGGGGCTTGCTGGAGGAGGTAACGGGTACTAGTGTGAAGGCGCAACCACAATTTCATGGGCATCCAGGCTCACTGAAATGCCCACAATAGGCGCAGATTTTAATTGCTATTACTCAGCAGCGTGCCGAACCCAATGCTAGCAACCGGTTAGATTCTTCTTGCTCAAATAAACCAAAAATGAAAAGCATTCAAGCCTGAACAAATCAGAACTCTCCCTTCACATAATGGAGGTAAAACATATGCTTCTGTCACTGCACGAATGCACCAAAAAGCAAAGAAATCTGGGGAATTGTTTTTCCCAAAACACAGAGAAATAACGGGAAGCTATTTCCAGAAACGCTTCAGTAAAAACAGCATGGGATTAGGGAGGGTCGTGGTTACTTACCCGGTTGAAGTCACCACTGTTAAGGGCCGAGCTGGTTGTTGGCTTCAATTTCGAGTTCCATAACTTGTAAAAAGAATGCAGGTAGAAAGCTGAGTGTTGTAGCTAAAAGGATAAGGAAGAACCGTAGCCCCAAAGGTTAGGAAAAACGCTAACCTACAAGAATCAATGGGGGAGCAGCCGAGGTGAACGCAAGCGAAAGTTCCTATAAATCACTGGGTTTAGGCATTCAATCATTGACAGAGGTTAAAGCCAAACATTAAGGTTGCTGAGTTACTTTTAAACCAGAAGTTGAGTGTTAACATGAACGAAATCGCTGCCAAGAAGGAGAGCGAATTTGCCGGCAAGAAAGTGGCTAACCCTCTGCCAAGGATGGGTAAAAACTCTGCTGGACATGGTTGATTTCAGTCACAAAAAAAAAATTAAACTATTACAGACCACAATGGGTAACACACCCAAAAGGAATTTCACACAATAATTGCAACCCAACACAATCACAAGGTTTTTTTTTTACGATTTGGATACAAAGGTTGAGTACTGATTATTCCAACGAACTATAGATTACAATAGCTGAGTCGACTTTCACAACAATAACATTTAAATTTCCGAAATAAACGATGCATTCTACTCCATAAATTAAAGATCATACTGTTGCCTTATCGTTTGCTGCAAATGACTCATGTGCTCCATGCCGCTCCTGCTCGTCGACCGTAGAGGACTCACCGATACCTCCCAGCCAAACTCTAGGGGTACTATGCTTCCCCCTCAGCCCCCCTAGCCGCAAAGGGGCCACACACAATCCATACATTAACCTAGCTTCCCAGCTCGCCTCCAAGGCTGAGCTACCTCTCTAACATAGCTTAGAAAATCCCCAACTCCTCACAAGCAATCAGTCTCGTTCTCAATTTTGGCAGCATAACAATACCTAATCCTCTCCCCCCCCCTTTCTCCCTTCCTCCCTCCTTTTTATGCCCCTCAAACCCTAAATCATAATAAATTTAAGTTTTTAATGAAACCCTAACAATTTCTCTCTTTTATAAGTGTCACTCGTCCCTACCCTTCTGCATAAATTATTTTCTTTTTCTTCAAATTAGAGATTATGGAATACACGTCAATTTGTTTATAATAAATATATATTACTTTATTTTTCCTATTTACAAGCATGTTATTCATCATTTTAATTTGTCATCATCCATCATTTTAATTTATCATTAATATATATATATATATATATATGTATATAGGTTAATAAGAGATTAAAGTGATGACAAACATGTATGCGGGAAAAGTAGATGTATAGCATAAAAGAGAAATAATGAGAAATTAAGGGGATGGATGGTGATTTAATAATGTGAAATGGACATGTAAATGGGAAATGGATACTGGAAGATTAGGGTGATGGAGGATAGTTTAATAATGTAGACATGGATAATGAGAGGATAATGGTCTTAGTTTTGTTTTTTTTTTGGAATTTTCTTTATGTTACACTACGGAGGTGATGTCATTCTCCCACCAGTTAGGAATTAATTTTGTCTTTGCAAAGTTTTAAAACTATTATATTTCTTTAAAACTTACCCTCGTCATCTCCCCAAGAATTTTATGAAGACCCAACTATTACTTAGGTGGGTTTTTGTTTCTTTTGTTATTTTTATCCCAGGGTCTGCTCTTAGGGTTAGACTAAAATTTTACCATAAAAGTTTTAGACTTAGTACTAGGTTCTGAACTGGGTGACACTGGGTTAGGGAAGTTGTTTAAGAATTTCTTAAGGCATTATTGTCTTAGGGCTATTTAGGTTTCTTTCCTTCATCCACATCAATGCGACGTGCCCTTCAGGACACACCATGTGCTCCAATGGTGCCACTCGCCTCGTTCATTTCCTTTACGTGACGTGCCCTTCAGGATCCACCACGTTCTCCAAGGGTGCCACTCGCTTCTTGTGTTTCTTTTGTGCGACGTGCCCTTCAGGATGCACCACGTGCTCCAAGGGTGCCACTCGCCAACTGGACTGATTGGTAGATATCTATGACCCCTGGAGTGAACACTCCGCCAGGTGAACTTGTGGGAGACTAAGGGTTATAAGGAATAAGTCCCCCTCCTTATTGTGTGCCCCTTAGAATCATCGTGAGCGACTACCGCAGTCTTCCCTCACGACATTGTGGATCCTCTAGAACTAGGTAATCATTAACCTACAGTTCGAGCCACGGTAGGAGTGCTAGTAGGCGGTGGAAGGGCTGCTATCCACCCCTCTCCCTCAACCTCCATATGTGAGTCTGGACAGCAAGCTATCGTCAGCCTGCATCATCAACAGTCATGTCAGCAATGTCAACATCGTATCATCGAATCAAATGAAATATCACAGTAAATAAATCAACCCATAAGCACACTCCTTGACTCAATCCAGAGTTCAAGGGGTTCCATCGATCCCTCTTCATCCTCAAGGTCCAAAACCCTGCACACTCAATAAAGCAGAGTCAGCAGCACCTGTGTCAATCAAACTAGTAAAACATCCTATCATCTTGCAATCACGTCATAATCAAGTATAAATGGTTTAACATTACAAAAGTCTAGATCACTTGCGAGCAAGTGTCCTCAAAAAATAAGTTTTCTCAGTGTGCCAGAGCGGGATGTTACAAACAGGAGGACAACTTCCAAAAAACTGTGTTCTTCACCCCAAGGACACCTGAGAAGGCTTGACATCTATGCTCATTGAATTTTTTGATGAATATGCATATGTATGTACAAATATTACCAAGTAAATGCACGAGTTATATTTCCTTATCTATCCACTTTCTCTAATTCAAAGGAAAAAGATCCAAATCTTCATCATTTATGGCAGTTTTCCAATACATATTTTCATTAGCCTCTGCATAGGAACGAGGATTGACTACAAGAACCATGTAGTAATGCATGATAATTATTGGTTATATGAATTTGAGAGCATGTAGATCTCCTTTAAATTTTGATCTTGTCCTCTAGGATCAACAATATCATATGCAAGATCACTGGATACTAGTAGGATGGACTGTGCCCAATTGGGTCTTTGTTCTATATATAAACATGACTTCTCACGTACTTCCAAATTTGATTCAGAAATTATATCCGAAATATGATCTGAGGAAGCTGAGAAGGAAGTTGAGAAGCTCCTTCTTGTCTTTGAAATCTACTTTAGGAGGAAACTAAGAGTCTTGTTCTTTTAGTGGATTTTCTCTAATATTTGTCTATGAATTCTCCAACATGGATTATTACAATATTACTTTATCCACAATAGGACTTCTTGTTCTTTTAGTGGATTTTCTCTAATATTTGTCTATGAATTCTCCAACATGGATTATTACAATATTACTTTATCCACAATAGGACTTCTAATTTTTCCATACTTCATATGTATTTGATAGTGATAATACATGGAATTGTATTTCTCGAGAAATAAACATGAAGATAAATCCAAAAGCCATATATTGTCTATTGACAAAATTATTTTTCTCATTGTCGTAAGTGGGATATTTTTATGTTTCCATGGTTATTCTATATAATCTTCTTATTTGAAGAAGTAGAATAATCTTTGGCTTCCAATCTAAGTAATTTTATGGTGTAATAAATGTTGACGTTGGAAGTAATTCCATTCTTTGCGGTTTCTTCAATCTTGTGTACCTACAAATGATTGTTTATCCACATCGTTCTTAGCACATATGGGTTATTATACCATGTGAAATTATAGTGAAACATACACAAATAATATATAGCTAGAAACAATGATAAAAAACATCCAAAGTTCAGAGAGGGAGATAAGAATTAGATAGAAATAATAAAGAATTGTATTAGCCACTAATCCAAACTGAAAGAGAGAATAATTTACGATAGATATAAGTTACATGAGATAATTAATGCACAATAGTAGCATTATGGAGAGATGTTGACATACGCTAAGAAAAAACTGGGTTATTCGCCACCTAGTCATATTTAATTGGCCATGTAGTTATCAATTAACTAGATCATACAAGTGGAGTGGAGTGGAGAGAATATCGTGCATGCACATGCAATGCTCCCTTGTGGTGATGACCCCAAGGTGAGCATGCAACACTTGGTGAAAATATCAAGGTTTCCATGCATGAATTGACACCACTAATCTAACTAGCGTATAAGTAAGTAATGATTGAAGAGGAGGTGGCACCCTAATCTATGGGGGAATATTCTAATATAGGGATGAATATATCCAATAAGGACATATAGCTAGTTATTACTCCTTAATGAGTGGACCACAAGTAGTTGAGATTTTTTATGCTAATAATATGTTTAAACACATATGAGCCTAACAATTTTTTCTATCT
>ML791471.1:271905-295054 GCA_009831015.1 Picea engelmannii
AGTATTTTCTATAGGTGCAACCACGACAAAAACATCTCCTGCAAATAATTGGATATAATGTACAACAATTAATTCGTGTTAGATTATCACACAAGTATGTATCTATAAGTTATTTGAAAAAATTTAAACATAATTTAATTTTACCTTTTTTAACAAGATTAGAAACTCTATCGCCATCAACTGACACTATAGTTTCATTTGATTCTATCTCCTCTAAGCTTGCAAGTGGAATTTTCCCTTTTACATTAAGTTCAACATGTATCCAAGCTTTAACATATCCTTCATTTTCGTTCTCGCAAATATCTGTGGATTATGAGTCGTCTATGCAAACTGAACAAAAACAAGAGTGATTTCGTCTATCAAATGCAAACCCATTTTGAAATTTTTTTGTTTTAACTGAATGTATTTTTCTTGTTCCAGGTATTGTACTGGCGTCATACGTGATTGATCTATTTACATCTTCTATTCCAACGTGCCAAAAATACCTGCACAAGAAAAGAACTTATTAACTTGAAATCTCTGAAGAAAATGATTGAAGAATGAATATAAATTTGAACACATTCAAATTTATATATCCTCTGTACATACATGTAACATTTATATATAGACACACCTGTGCACATCCCTTGATGGATTATATTCATGGCTTAGCTCCATGTTGCACCATTCAACAACTTGTTCAGCGGATTCAAATCGATCGGCATGAGGGTTCAGCTGATACCTTCGAAGTGCTCATTTTATACATGCCCCTGCACCATCGTGCTCTCCTTTTCCATGATCAGTCTCAAAAAAATTCCAACAATGTGTAATCTTTAATTTTTTATGAAGACAACATAACCAATAGAATGATCATGCAGATTTGAACTAACCCACACACCCATCAGACCATATCCAATGTCGATCGAATATGATTTCGCGTTCTTTCAATGAATCATAAAATTTATCAAAACAATGGTGTACATAATGTGTGTCATGTGTTCGATCATCACTTATATAAAAGTGATATTCTTTAATAACATGTCGATTGTCGTTGGTGTTTTCTATGTTTGGAAGACTTCGTTGAGCATGTCTATATAGAACGTGAACAAATATAGTGACTTGACCAGAATGATAATATTCACTCTGTATTTCTTTTTGTGCAGCGAATGTGTAATTCTCTGCAAAATCAACTACAGACAAAATTGTCCATGGTGGAAACACTTCACGTGATTGTTTGAATTGTAGATCTTGCCATCGAGCTCTATGCGAATGCTTGGTGTATTTATAGATTTCTTCCTCAAAATTCTTCAAAAACTCTATCAAATAGATTTTATCTACCTTCAAATCAAGCCTTTTGGAAATAACATTTGAAGAATGTGGAGTCGTGCTTCTCAAATATTCATATCTTTTCCAATTGACTCTTATACTAGAAAATGATTTATCATTCGTATCAATACGATACTTTGAATGAAACAAACTTAGATTTCCACAACGATCACATTTCTTTCCACCAACAAATTTTTTTTGTAAAATAAATCATCATCTTCTCTTTCACATAGAATTTCAGATATAAAAACACGAACTGTGGAAGGAGGAGGTGAATCTGGCCATAAAGTTTTATGAAAATCCAAAAAAGTGTCGTAATACAACTCAAACTCCACATGATAACGACAACAACACGTGTCACGGACAGTGATGGGTCTAACAAACCATGGTTTTTGTTGCACAAATGTATTGATAGAAATTTTAACTTCCTTGTGCTCTTCTTTGAATTTATTAAACAACTCTATTTGTGTCATTAGCAATATATGTTTTGGATGTTCTTCATATTGATTTTGTGTTATTCTTCGATGCAACACATCCCTTGTATGTGGTGAAACACGAGATTTTTCCAACCAACAATTACAGGTCAATTCTTTAACATTTTCTGCAAGTCTATCTTTGTAGGGTTGTCTATAAATCACTGTCCCACAAGCCAATTCATCATTTACATCTATTTGGAAACGGAATTTTCTATGTTTGTGTAATGTTTTTCATGACGTTCCCAAAGTTTTTGCCATGTGTAGTGTCAAAAGATCTTTTATATTGCTCCCTGAAACAATTGTTGTTTGTAACATTTTACATGCAACATGGACATCTTCTTTTTGAGATTTTCCAAAAGCTTTTAATACACTAGTTATATTGTTAAAGATATTATGTTGCACCTTTGTATCCTTTGTCGACTTTTGAATACTCAATAATGATGTAGCTTCTTTTAACTTTCTTGACTTCAATAGAGAAAGTAAAAGTTGAGCCTATGTTGTTACTGTTTCATCTTTGAAATATGTATTATATATATTCTTAGTTCGATATCTTATATAATGCTTATCTTTTTTCTTTCCAAATTTGTCAATATCAACATTTTCTAATATTTCATTATCAATGTTGATAGATTCTCTTGGATATTTCAATTTAAATTTTATATTAAAAAACATAACCCGAACACAAATTCACTAAATTATATATACTTGAGTGTTTATCTTATATTAATCTAAATTTATGTACACATACCTATAGGTGATTCGTCTTCTGATTCAATTTCGGTTTCAACGTCTTCTTCAACATTATGAGACAAATCTATTTCTGTTTTTTGAAAAACATCAAATTGTAATTACAATCAATTATATTATTTACAATATTTTTAATTTGAATTCTATACTTTGAATTTTGTACTTTTTGAATACAGATCCAATGTGTGTCGTGTACTTGATCATTATATCTGCATGCATACCTGGTTGAACTTCTTCTTGTCGAAAATGTCTATTGACATTATCATCGTTTATTTCTTCAATATTCGCACGTTCTTGTTTCTTTCTTTGATAAAGCTCTTTCCTTTTCTCGATTTGGCGAGTATCATCTCGAGTGCGATCATATTTTCTCTTGCACAAACTTTTGTTTCCCATGATTTTTATAGTTATCTGTAAAAGATATGTTCAGCAAAGACTTCACCTTGAATAAATGCTCAACATTTATCTTTCAACCCATAAATTGTTATTCCAATAAAAACTTGAACAAACATCATTTACCTTATTCAACAAAAACCAAAAAGATGATTCGAAACTTTGTTTTAGTGTTTTAAAAAACCACCATGTATCGATATCAATCCTCCGATTAAGCTTATTGAACCGAGGGAATAAAGAAAAAAAGAAAGGAATATAGCGGCAATCAATAATAGAAATGCTTTGAAATCCTTATCCTCGAGCTCATATCTTTTTGTTCATTTGATGGATTGTGTTAAATTTGTTCGGTTGCAATCCTATTAATACAATTTGGCCCCAAAAAAACGTATACGACATGTCGTTTCATATTTTTCGACGATCGGAATTCGTCCGGCAATCTTTCGGCCGAAAGAATTAGTTTTTCGGCCGAAATCTCTGGAAACCGTTTAGTTTGACGGATTTCGTTAGATTTTAGCCTTTCGGCCGAAAAATTAATTGTTCGGCTGAAAGATATTTTCGTCCGAAACAATGAAATTGCAACTGAAAACCAAAACCATAGAAATACCCCAAGCATAACTAAACTTCAGGGGTTGCGGACTCCTACAAACATTGAGAATTTGGTTTCGAAAATGACACAAGCATTTCCAAAATTGAATCTACTTTCAATTCGTATAATTTGTTTTCATTTTCTTTATTTTTATCTAATTTTATTTGATTTTTAAAAAAACTCACTACACAATATTTTCAGCAGACATTATGATTCGGTGAAATGAAATATCGGTATCTCAAAAAATATACAGTGAAAAAATTTGAAACAAATATATTCATAATCCTTAAACTATTCTTTTCAAAAGGGTATATTTAAATTTTAGTTTTAAGTAAAAATTAAGATAGATACAATGTGTAGAAAAACATGTTTTTAAACTCTGCAACGTTTTCATCTTTGTCAACTTAAAAAAATTCTAGAAATTATAATATTCATCTGTTAAATTAAAAATAATAGTCATAATAAAATAGAGTCTATGTAGATTGTTGCAGTATATTTTGTTTCTTCAAAACATAAGTTTAATAATATATACATTGTTGTAGAAATAAGTAACTCATTATCATTCATTTCATGTTTAAGAAACATACTGTTAAACAATTGTCAAATTGACATATCAATTCGTGATAAAAAAAAAATTGCAAAATAATCATTGGAAAGCTAACACAATTCTTCACAAGTTTTGTTTTTACTGTAAAGTGAAATTCTAAATAAAAAAAAATACTTTTATATGTCGGAAGTTGAATAACTTGTGAAAATACAGTTTTTTTCTCATAAAACAAGCAAAAGTGTAACCCATCTTCATAATTTCACCCATTACATCATGTTTCTTAAAAATCCAACTTGAAATAGTCACAACAACGACCAATGAATTTTCTAAAAGTCACAAGTTCGAAGTTAACTACCATTATTCCTATGAAATTAATAAACGATGCGTGCGACAATTTGTGGTGAAATTTTTTTGAAGCCAACTATGGAATGCAATATCCTCCAATCAATAATAATCATTTACCGAAAAATTGATGTTTCCATCTAAATCAAACCAACTTTAGAAATATTTCTTCGAGAGCTGACATATTTCATGCTATAATCACAAAGAGTATCACAATTTTAATAAATTTAATGACAAGGTCAGTCAAAAATATCATGTCTCCACAAGATGTGACTAGTGCACTAATGCAATTACTCTCATCAAAGTTTTAATCATATCTAATTGAAACTAACAAAACGATTACACCATCATAGGTATTGCAAACAATACTACTTGCGTAACTTTTGTCGGCTATGTAAAAGTTTTGGGATTTATATTGTGGAAACATGTGGAACTAGTTTACCAGGAATGCATACGATTCTTCAGCTGAAGTAAAGAAAAAATCCTATTAAAAAGTTTATATTTCCCAGCATCGCTTAAACAGGTTTACATCTAAGAAAACCAAACAATTCTCAAGTTACCTGTTAGTTTATCGGCAATTTGTGTGTAATCAGAGGTTGTGTTCGTGTACTAGAATATGACTCCTGTTGGACACTACAAAAAAAAAGTACATTCCCCGTTGTTGCAAGCATGGACGCTATAGTAGTTGACACTAAAATGATAATCTAGAGAGATTTTGTAGTAAGGAAATATTTTCTTGCGCTGTCGAAATTCAAGTATATATTATATGCATTTTTTCCTAGGAATCTTTCAGGGACCTAAAATATGTTCTCTATGCATGCAAGAAATTGAAACTAATCACCATGTTATCTTTTCTTGCAATTTAAGTTTAGAATTTTTTATGTTATTCTTTTTGCAATTTAAGTTTAGAATTTTTGAGAGAAGTAAATATAAGTTTTAGTTTAAAAAACCGTTAATCATTGAACTATTCAATACTTGATCAAGAAACAATATAGAAGAAACACTAAAAATTTAGTTGTCCAACCCTCCAACCTCAAATTCTAAATCACTTCCTCCTACAGTTGCTTGGGGGGATTTGGATAACCATAAATTAATCCATCTTTAAAGACAAGGACCCAATTCCTTGAAAAATTTCCCTTCAAAGCATAAACATTATTTCAAAGTTTCCTCAATACTCTAATATTTCCCATGCTAATAAGAGATTGTTAAACCTAGTTAAAGAAACATTCCATGGGTTGTCTTCTATGGTGGGGGATCTTCACTATGAAGGATTATGAGGAAGGATTCACCTTTCACTTAACCACTCCATTTCTTTCCTAACTAGTATTTACCCAATGTAAATAGTAACTGCTGTTAACTTTACACATTCCCAAGGAAAAGAGCATAACAATTATCCACATCTATCACACATATGCACATTGATTCCATGTTAATTATCCAATGAATTAAATGAGCTTGAAACATTTATAATTTCACATTGTTTCCATTAGTTTAAGTGATAGAAAACAATTCAAAATATTTCTCTTATACTTTGAGCATGTCTCCAAGATGGGGAATGAAAAAAAGATAGAATCTCCAATGTTACATTTGAATTGGACCAAGGCATATGGAAAATTGCAAAAAAATCATAAAATCTTCACACATATTATTTCCATGAATCATAGTTGTAGTGAATAAGATATAATTTCTTTTAATAATTTTATTTGTATATAAATTATTATGATTTGTTGTTTTAAGAAGTAAGAAAATATGTTTTTTTTTTCTTTTTTTCAATTAAAAACCATCCCTAAATATTTATATTATGTTTACGGAAAATTTACATCAGTCTTTAGTAGGGGTTTTCCTCAAGTAAAACTAGAGCCCCGAGTAGTGGAGAATCATCAAAATTGTTTATGAAAATTACATAAGAGTTTTGTAACCAAAATTTAAAAAAGAAAAAACTTAAAAAAAGTTTAAAGACTTAAAAAATGAACATTTTATAAAAAAATTGTAACCAAAATTTACAGGAAGAAAAGACTTAAAAAAAAGACAGACTATAATGCTGGCTAAACTGCCTATGATTGTGCATGTTATAAAAAAAACTAAGAAATAAATTGATCCAGTATGTATGTTGGAATGGCATATATAACACGGAATGTGCTGTAATCTTGTAAGAGGAACATAAATTGTTGGAATGGCATATATAACACGGAATGTGCTGTAATCTTGTAAGAGGAACATAAATTGTAAAATGAGGAGAAAGCTGTAAAATGGTACTTAATAAAATCGGCTAACCAGATTTAAATACACGGGGAGAGAAACTAGAATATACACGGGGAGAGAAACTATAATCGGCTAACCTTTATGCGGTTCGGACGTTGTAAATATACACCTCCATAAACCGAATCATTACCTAACTGATAATCGCCRCATAGAGCGAAAAAACTCGTTGTCAACTAAATAAAAACTCAATATATACAAAAGCAACCGTAGACAATCAAAATAGGATATAATAAAAGTTAGAAACTAAACTACTCCGGATCGTCTTCCACGTGCATGAGCTCCCATACTGATTATATTAGAATAGCGAGAGCATGAAACCAGTAATATTTAGCCACTCTAATTTAATTAGAGTGGCCATCAAACAAAACGACTAACGTATCTATTATTACAAGGGAAAGAAAATTAATTACTAATACATTGAAATACGATTGAATGGACTGTACGCAGCTTTGCTATTAGTAGAAGCGGTTGAATCCCTGTGGCAGTTCAATGACGCCCGAAGTTCCTCCAAACACTTCAGCGAAATGCTTTCGGATTCGGCGAAGTGATTGAACGAACTCTCGGCATTGGGAACCAGCTGTGAGTGAGGATGGCGAAGGTTCGTCGTTGTGGTCATGATGGATAGATAACAGGAGGGATGATCATCTTCTTAAATATTATTCTCTCTTTGTCGTTCTGATAACTCAAGGAAGGACGGTTGAAACTCTAATTAACACATATTCATTCATTGCACTTGGACGAAAGTCTGTTTATCTCACTACATTCAATGAATGAACTTGGTTCAATATCAACCATTCATCCATATTCTCTTTAGTTCAACTTGTACGATTTAAATGTAGGGAGGGCCCAGATTTGAGTAGCTTTGGCAAGGTTTTAGCTATGTTTAACAGTGGTCATTGTATAGAAAGACTTTTTCTACATTTCACTATGAAGAAGATTTGTAATTCTTTTCATGATGTACATGGAGTTGCATATAGCATTTAAAAAAATAATAATAACAAAAAAAAATTCAATGTCAATTATAAATAAAATATTTCAAAATGTATTTTATGTAAATTAATTTTATATCAAAAGATATATAGAGAGAAAGTTACATATTAACTAAAAGTGGTGTGTTTTATTTTATTTAAGGGAGATGCCTAATTTCTTCAATATTTAATATGGAGTTTACATGTGACATTTAAAAATATATTAATAAGAAAAAAATAATTTCAATGTGAACCATAAATAAAGTATTTCTATGTGGATTTTGATCACTTGTCATCTCTGCAATCTAGGGTTTACTAAAACTTAGAGGCACCCGTGCATGGCTTCGTTGGTGAGGGGACCTCAAGCTATTTGTTATTTTTTTTCATTTTAGCAGTTCTACTAAGCATTTTTAGTTTGACTTCCATATATGGTGTTCCAATGGCTACCTTAGACATTCTTTGTACAATTGCAACTAGATTGGCCATTGAATCTCCATATGGACCTCTCAATGACAATGATGGTGGAATTGTTGAGATGGCTCGTATGAATCACACGATCCATGAAAGGATCGATGCCTTAATGCAGATGGAAACACTACTACTTCCATTGGCAAGAGATTTGCTATTGGTTCAACTACATTGGTATCATTTGCATTTCTTGTAACCGTGTTGCAATTCAAAGTGTGGATTTTTTTACTCCAAAAGTGTTCATCAGTTTAATTGTTGAGGTAATGCTTCCTTATTGGTTCTCTACCATGAAAATGAAAAGTATTGGTAGTACACCCTTGGAAATGGTTGAAGAGGTTAGAGGAAATTCAACACCATCCCAGGTTTGATGGAAGATTTAGTCGTCTCAAACTTGCTGCAAATTTGATTACATATAAGGATTGGTTTAATTTGTCCAAAATTATTGCAACTCATCTTTGTAAACATTCATGAAAGATACTCTTTCCCCTACTTCACATGCATGAGGACATGCAAAGTATTGAGTGTGGAGGAGCGGTTCTTTGATCCATCATATTCTGGAAAAACATTATTCAAATTCAAGTGCTTTTGCACCTACAACAAGGATGTTACAACCAATTGTTTTTTTCCTAGACAAACTTTTTGTGTAGAGATTGCAAGGGATGAAATAAAATATTCTCAGCATTTACAGGTACATCTTTGAAGCACTTTTTTTTAATGTAATTTCCATAATTTCATGTAGATGACTATTTGGTGACTATTTGCAAGGAAAGTTTCACACCTTCATTTGTGAAAAAATGGAAATGAATAAAACTGTCAGGCTCCTAAATTGAAGATTTAAATGACCTGAAACACTAAATTGTCAAACCAGGGTAAGTAAACTTAGAGTTGCTACACTGTATGTGCGGGTAAGCTAATTCCTATTTAAAGGATATTCTTAAAAGAAAACACACATTCACTCTGAGAAACTAAATCTTAGTGACTATGTTGAAACTTATCATTTCCTGTTTAATTCATCAAAAGAGAAACAGTTCTATGCTTAAGTGCAGGTACTTCTATTTCTACTCTTCTGTATTTCACAAGACTATCTACCACTATCTTTAACCATCTATCAACACTATTTCTATCTAAGCCATAACAAAAAGATTATTCCCTAAAGTTCTTCTAATCTAAACATTGAAAACAAATCTAACTCTGTCTACAGGAAAAATAAAGAATTACTCTACTTACCCTACTGGTACCGGAAGCTTCCTCTAAATTAATTGCAACCTAACTATCTAACAAAACAGAGTACATTCAAACTCTAGGTTATGGTCAGATTGAAAACTGGAATCAAAACAGACCTAGCTCATGCTCTAAACTCTACACGAATCAACCATGCTTCAATACTCATCAGCGTAGCAGATATTTAATAAGTTGGAAACGATACAGTTGAAGAATAATCAATCAATAATCTAAATAGTTAATTCCAAAACTCAGTAAACTAACATGCATGCAATTACTACGATACTGAAATAAACTAAATTTAATGCAGAGAACAGTAGCGACTTGAACCTGTTTGGCGGGCCCAACCAAAAGGTACAAATGCTGAAAGGAAGAATCAGAACTAACTATATCATTCTACGCACCCACTGTGTATCCTTCATACTCCATTTACTCAAAGAAAATAGCTCAAATCATATGACAGTGAAATAACATAACGCAACAGCAGTTTGTATTCAGAAATGTGTATTCATGTCATAAGATAACATAACCCAACCGTCTCTTAGGAGTGATCCTCTGGTTATATATAGATTCTCCTCTATAACAGTCTGAAGCAAAAATACATTAATTCCAACGGATCCCAGATCCGAAAATAGCTTGAAATCAAGTTTAAAAACGGTCTTCACATCTTCGTGACACGTAGTGTCACGAAGTGTGAACCATGAAATATTAACGACTCAGTTCTATCATTGTGCCTTCAATCATCATATGAGCGATGACTCCATCTGTCATTTAAATCTCGATGTCTCCCAGTCTGGCCATAACGTGCGAATTCTTTAGCAGCTTCGTTGGTGTCTCCACAGAGTGCGAGCTGGTACCTGGTACTGGCAAATCTTGTTCCAAAAATAGAAATGGTACCTAACCCAAGCCACGTTAGTTCCATTGTTAATTTAAAGCATCAAAATTCATAAAAATAACTTGAAACGTAAAGATACCTTAAGTAGCCCCATTGAGTGGTAGGGAGATGTCAACTATGTCAAAACAAGGCCAAGAGGGGTGGTACTGGGTATAGAAATGGAGGTCTTTGTGATATAATATGGGCAAAAACATGATCAAAACTGGAGACCAACATGCCCCCAAACTCAAGTCTTTGCCTGTCCTCAGGCAACGAAAAGTCAAAGACTGATAGAAATCATAGGGTTGCATCAGCTGCAACCAACATTTGTAACCTCTCCTGTTTCTTCAGATTTCTGACTTCTTTCTTGAGGACTCGGTTGATTATAATATGCTTTCTGGCTGTCTTCTGTAGTTGCATGTTCCTTTTGAAAATACCTTTATTCCTCGGTTTTAACCTTTAAATCTTGGACAAGAGATGAGTTACCCTGACTTTCATGAGTTCATTCTCAGTTTTAATATGTCTATCCAATACAGTGTACTCATGTAGCTTCTCTTTCAGCTTGTTATTCTTGCTTTCTAGTTTTTCTACCATTGGTTTCAAGGATCGGCTGGAGGAAATCTCACAATAGGTTTCAAATGTTTTATCTTGTCCTGGTTGTGCTTGAGGACTAGATGCATGAGTATACTCGTCTGGACTTTGAGCAGGGGTGTGAACTCTATCAGAATTATGATTTGGACTGAGTTCAGGAGTGAACTCATCTGGACTGCGTTCATAAGTGTCAACTGGATCAAAATTATGATCTGGACTGAGTTCAGGAGTGAACTGATTTGGACTTCATTCATAGGTGTCAACTGGACTAGGTTCAGGAGTGGACTCTCTTTGCGTCCGAACAGGGGTACCTGTTGGTACTTGAATTGACTCATTCTGCACAATTCCTTTGGGCGTAGTAGCCTGCCGATCTTCTTTATGGGTTTTTCAAATGAATTGGGACAGAGTCCAACTCATTTCAGAGGGCTCTGGAGCCTCCTCGTGATCATCCACACTTTCCAACCTCTCCTGTGGTGGGTAACTGGGCACAGAGTTGTCCATACCTGACAATATGCTTTTACATGTTCTTTTTGGATTCCTCCTAGGCTTGTTAGTCAACTCTGCCAGTTCCTCCACGTCAATTATGTTCTCATCAGCTAGGGAAGAACTTGGGATTTCAATGTTTGCCTCAGTAGGTGTAGTGTTATTCACATTTCCATTATTGGTCTCCACTCCATCAGACCCATGAGCATCGAATGGATGTTCTGAATCAGGGTCTCCAGCACAGTCTTTGATCGGGGTTTTAACCCTCTTTTTCCTAGAGTTCAACTTTTTGTGTGGGGGAACAGGCTTCACACTCCTATCTTTAGACTGGGCGGAGGCTAGGGTTTTTACAGTGAATAGATCCCAAGTTTCTTGCTTTTTAAACAGTGCAGACTTAATCAAGATCTTCACAAAACCAAAATGAAATAGACTTCCACAAAAATATTTGGCCTTTCGTACCTGTTCGGCCATCTTTTTTAAACTTTTCAATAGAAAGAAAGGTATGTTTAGCAGATGATTACCTTTGAAGTGTAATATAAGTCGGGCATGGCAGGGAAATACGATGGTGTAGCGTCCTTCACACGTGAGGTAATGTTGGAGGATGGCTAACAATTGAGCCCACTATGGTTCCAACCATGATCGTGATGTTCCCTCAGACCACTGTGTTTCCCGGTACTGTGGTTTCAAAAGCTGAGTGCAAAGTTGTTTGTCAACAGGCTGACCCTTTGTCCATCTCTGGCTAGTGGTGGGCAATTGAATTACCTCCGAAATGAACTTCTCTGTGACTTCGAACTCGAGCTCGTCCACTTTAGCGAACCCACCCTCAAAATGCAGAGCAAACTCGAGTGTGATTGCATCGTTATATCCATCGAACTTCTTCAGAAACGGATCCCAACCTGCTTTCTTAAAAATATCTCCGGTTGCCTCATACTCCGGAAGGGCCTCTAAGTCTGCGTATGTCTCTGGTTCATGGCGATTTTCTACCATGGTTCCACTTGATATCATAGGGGAAGTCTATAGGTGAGCAGCGAAAGTTGGATGAGGGCAACGAAGGAAGAGAATGTGATGAAGGGAATAGTCGGGAGGAAAATCATATGAGAATATTTGAATTGTCGTGGAGATAGATAGGGTGTTGGAAAATGATGAGAGTCGTACAAGGGTGCAGAGTTATCATATACGAGTCATGTCGAACTTAGTTCCGATAATGTTGTTCATTTTCATGTTATGAAATGTTGAGGTGGGTTGGTTCGTTAGGTACAGGACATGGTTATGATTAAACATTATGGAGTAAACAAGGCATCTTTAGTTCAAACTATTAATATGTAAATTAATGCAGTAAATCAATATGAACTAATCATACCTGAGTTAAATTACCTATCCCCATTGTTATGCAAGTCTTGCTATGGAATTTTTCTTTTGAGGTCAAGTCTAGATCTGAAGGGCACGAAAATTGTAATTACTCTGGTATTTCTGATGAACCTGTAACTAATGAACTCTGTGCTGGTACTGACTGGTACTAATGGAACACTCAGGAAACTACAGAGAAATTTACCCAATAATATCCTGCTGAGAAAAACTTCATGTTTATAACAATAGATTATCTGATGATGATCCCTGAACCTGGATTTTGTCCTGAAAAAGATCAACTGAAATCATGTCTTCAACAACTTCAAAGCTCTACCCTTGGTACAATTCTGGTTTGTGTGAATGGATGTTCTGGAGTCGAACACAAACAAAAATCATCGGATTACCAACCATTAATGAATGTTGTTAACCGATGTGAGATGACCCACCAGTGATGTCAATGGGCCTCAAGGTACCTACAACACATCCTAATAGGTACAAATAGAGGTGTTGGTGTCGAGTCACCTGCAGGATCTATCAACCAAGAGACATTGGTGTATTCCCAGGGTTGTTAGCAAGGACATCTGCCATTGAGGCATGCAGAGTCCAGGGTGCTAAATAATCTCTAATCTCTGCTCCAGATAAGGTGTTGATGTTGATGGAGTGAGATTTGTTGGAAGGTGGACCTTAACGTATTCCACATCATCCAACATGAGTGCAGATAGAAATCTTGCAAATATAATTTTTGGAATAGTAATCACTTACTTGTGGATTTTGTGAGCCCAATTTAGTACATGCTCATTGCTTCCTCATATTTGGAGAGTCTGAGGAAATGCCAAAAGAAGACTCTAAGGGGGTTTATTTCCCATAATAATTCACCAGGTCTAGTAAAGAATAATCCTTCCTGATAAATGCTCCTTTCATACTTTAATGAGCAAACAAAGGGAGCAAACAAGCTCAAATTTATTTGTTTCAAAACAAGTCAGTCATATTGATAAGAAAATCACATAAAATAAAATAGTCTTACCTTCTTACCTGTTGTGAGACAGTGATAAATTTCAGTTCTGCACTTGTTCTGAGAAACCTGTAAAACTGAAAACAAAACATCAACATATCCAAAAGAAAGAAGAAAATAAATGTTGTTTTTTTCTTGATATTATTTGATTTTTATTTTTATTTTATTTATTTTTTTTATTTTTATTTTTTTATTTATTTTTATTTTCTGCTAAAAATCTATTATTTACAGAGTTTTAAAACAATATGAATGATCAAGGATCAGCAGGAGAAGAAGACTCCTCTCCCACTATCTTTAGTTCTGTTTGCTTGGCCACTTTCTGTAAGAAATCATCTTTTGACAAAGGTTTATTGTACACTTTCAATCGATGCCCATTCACTAGAAAGGAATTCTGAGAATCATCTATGGTTCTAATCCTGACAGAACCGTTATCAAAAATAGTTTGTACTTCATAAGGTCCCAACCATCTCGTTGTAAGTTTCCCTTTGAAAGTTTTGTATTTGGAATCGAAAAGTAGTGCACAATCCCCTGGTTGAAAATGTTTTTTCTTGATGTATTTATCATGCCATTTGCTGCGTTGACTTTGCACAAGGATGGTCTTTTGAAGAGCATCCTGCCTCATTTCTTCCAATTCATTGAGTTGCATGACTCTCTGTTTTTGTGCTTCACTCAAATCCAACCCCAACTCTGCTGCTAGGTGGAATGTATGGATCTGAAATTCTATGGGAAGGAGAATTTGCTTACCGAATACCAACTCGTAAGGAGTATGACCAGTGGTATTTCTCCATGTAGTCCTGTATGCCCATAAAGCTTCAGGAAGCCTATCTGCCCAATCTTTATGATGTAAGTGTATGGTCTTGGTCAGAATTGCTTCTAGAACTTTATTTGTAGATTCCACTTGACCATTGGCTTGTGGATGGTATGGAGAGGACTTATAGTGTGTGATCCCATATCTGTCAGTGAGTTCTTTCATCAATTTGGAAGTAAATTGAGCACCTTGGTCTGTGACAATCTCTCGTGGAACACCAAAGTGGGTGAAGATCTCTTCGTACATAAACTCAATCACTGATTTCTTAGTTGCTTGATATAGGGCTTTTGCCTCTACCCACTTGGTCACAAAATCTGTGCACACCAAGATATACTTCTTCTTTCTTGACATTCTAGCAATTGGCCCTACAAAATCTAGTGCCCATTTATTGAATGGTTCAATTACAACTTGTGGTCGTAAGGGCATCTTGTCTGCTGCAGTGGGCCTTCCCATCCTTTGACAACTGTCACAGCTTCTCACATATTTCGTTGCATCCTTGAACAGTGTCGGCCAATAGTATCCTGATTGCAAAACTTTGTATGTTGTTCTCTTGTTAGAGAAATGTCCTCCACATGGCCCATCATGACAGGCCTGAAGGATCTCAAGAATTTCATCTTCCCAGACACATCTCCTAATAATCATATCAGGACTTATATAGAAGAGATCACTTCCCACCCAAGAATAGTAAGCACTTTGTTGGATAATTCTTTTCTTTTGTGGTGGTGATAAGTGAGCTGGTAATCTTCCTGTAGCTAAGTAATTTGTTGTATCTGCAAACCAAGGGGTCTTGGCAGCTACTGCAAACAAATTTTCATCAGGGAAGTTATCGTTCACTGGGATATCAGTATTATCTTGGGGAATACGAGAAAGAAAATCTGCAATTACATTCTCTTTCCCTGGCCGATCAACTATGGTAATGTTGAATTCTTGAAGCAGCAAAAGCTATCGGGTGATTCTACCAGTAGTGACTGGTTTGTTCATCAAGAATCTGATTGCAGAGTGGTTAGTGTGTACAAAAACCTCATATCCAGTAATGTAGTGATGAAATTTGTTGATGGAATGAACTACTGCTAAGAATTCTTTCTCTGTTACTGTGTAGTTCAATTCAGGGGGGGTCAAGTTCTTGTTGGTAAAGTAGATTGCATAATTCTATTGGTTCTCCTTTTTCCCAAGCACTCCTCCTAAAGCAGTGTCTGAGGCATCAGTTGAGATGTGGAAAGGAAGGGACCAATTTGGTCCTCTGAGAATAGGTGTCATGGACAATTTTGCTTTTAAATCCTCAAAAGCACTCTGACAATGATCATCCCAACAGAATTCTATGTCTTTTGTCAAAAGTTTAAACATGGGGTTGGCTATTTTTGAGAAGTTTTCAATAAATCGACGATAATAACCAGCATGCCCCAAAAAGATTCTCACATCTTTCTGGGTTTTTGGAGATGAAGATTAACTATCACCTCAATTTTGGCTGGATCTACTTTAATTCCTTCAGTAGACAGATGATGACCCAAGACAATCCCTTCAGTTAGTAACATTTTGCATTTCTCATGGCTGAGGGATAGATTTGATTCTTGGCAGTGAATCAAGACTTTCTCCAGGTTACTCAAGGGTTCTTCGAAGGTGTTACCATAGACAATAAAATCATCCATGTAAACCTCCACACAGTCATGAATCAGGTCAGCAAAGACACCAATGACAACTCTCTAAAATGTCGCAGGAGTGTTATATAATCCAAAAGGTAGCACTTTATAGGCATAAGTGCCCCAAGGACATGTGAATGTTGTCTTAGCAATCTGAATTTGGTTGTACCCACTATATCCATCAAGGAAAGAAAAATATCTTTTTCCAGCCAAAGTATCCAAAACCTGATCTATGAAGGGTAATGGAAAATAGTCTTTCAGGGTTGCCTTGTTCAGCTCCCTAAAATCTACACACATCCTCCATTTTCCTGTCACTTTCTTGGGTACCACAACAAGAGGTGAAACCCATTTGCTGTCAGAAATTGGGTAGATGAATCCAACATTTAGCAATTTCTGTAATTCTTCTTTTACAAAGTCTTTTAGGATTGGGTTCATGCGTCTATGTGGCTGTCTTATTGGGTTTATCCCTGGTTGGATATAGATGTGGTGAATGTAGGTGTCAGGGTGTACTCCCTTCATATCAGTGTATTCCCAAGAAAAATCCCCTGACTGTTCTTTCAATAGATTTGTCAACCGTTCCTGTTGACTGGGACTCAATTCAGAATTGATGTATAGACATCTACCTGGACTAAGTTCTAATGGGATGGTATATGGCCCTGAGTGTTCAGAAACAGTGAAAACCATGGATGGTGACAATGAGGAAAATAACTCACTTCGTTCCTAAAAATCCTCTCTGAAAATCTGATCATATGGAAGATAGGTCTGTCAGTACTCAACATTTTCTGTCACAGAAAGGAATTGACTTAAAATGTCATCCTCTGTAGGTTCTTGCAGTGCATGCAACTCATCAACACTGAATAAGGATTCCTCATCATCATTATCAAGGTACGGACACCTCAACCAACATAATTCTTCTGTAACTGGCCGGGAGGTGGAAACAGAGTAAGTTTCTGTGAAGAAATATCGTTTGAGATAAACATGTCCCCACCACGACATTTTAAGAAAGCGTTGGCTATGGCCAACCAAGGTCTCCTTAAAATGATTGGATGGACTTTTGTGGGGTCCTTTGAATGAATAATCATGAATTCAACAGGATATTCCCATGAATCTAAAGTCACAAGGATGTCATCAAGAACTCCAGTAGGTTTTATAGTAGTTCTATCAGCCAGTTCAAGAACTGTAGGAGTAGGGCAAAGGAATTGATTTAATTGTAACAGTTCCACTGTGTTGTTGGTCATTATATTAATGGCTGCACCTAGATCAACTAAAGTATTACCAATAGACACATTGTTGATAGTCATTGAAACTATTGGGTTCCCTGGGTTTGCATACTTTACAATTTTAGGTGTTTCAGAAATATAATTTGATAACTGTCCTACTAGATGTATCGTGGGTGGATCTTTCTGTTTTCGACCTGGTTTCTTAATGCAGATTTGTTTGATGGTTTTGGCATAGATGGGAACATCTTTGATGGCTTGTAATAATGGAATATTAACACAGACATTTCTCAGTTCAGTCATGATGTCAAACTCATATTGTACAGTTGGTTTTTCAAGGAGTAGCCTTTCAGGAAAAGGAGGCATTTGGGGGACCTGAGTTTGTGTGTTATGCTATGATTCAGATTTTTTTTGTTTTGGAATGATAACATCTTTCAGGGGTGTCTCATTTGATAAATTATTTGTAGGCTCATCTTCATGTTCTTCGATAATTACCTTCGGTGTTGTTTTTGTTGTGGGCTGAATTTTATTTAAAATCTTTCCAGATCTCAGCTGTACTTCTTGTATAGAAATGGGGTTTATGTTGTAAGATGGATAATTCTAGAAATCAACATTATGGAGTGGTAGAGGTGGTCTTTGGTTTGGATTTGGAATGGTTTGAGCGGGCAAAATGGTAGGACGTGGTGGATTATGAGGCTGCTGAGGATTTTGTGGAATGGGTGGTAATGGAGGTGGAGTAAAACCAGGCAATAGTTGTTGCATATTTGGAGGATACTGCGTGTGTGGATTCTGGGGCATTGGTACTGCATGTTGTTGTTGGTTATTTCCAAAGTTTGGATCTCTTCATCCCTGGTAACAAGGTTGAGCAGGGACATTTTGTGGGGGGCAGTTTGGCCAGTTCCATGGATGTGGGTGTTGTTGAGAGAAGGGTGGATAATAGCTGGAAGATTGTGGGGATGGTTCTTGATATGCATTTGCATTTGGATTTCTAGGTTTCCAAGGCCTCTTAGGTGCATATGGAGTCCCTGGAGCTTCCACTCCCTTAAATATTTCTTGCAATCCAGGTAAGGATGGGCAATCTTCTGTTTTATGATTTTCAGTACATATTTCACATACAGAAACGTTGTCCAAAGGGAATTCTCGTAAAGGATGCCTTTTTCTGCATTTTGGGCAAAATATGCTTAGGACAGGGTTTTCCTCTTCCTGCTTTCTATTAATCTTCAAAGTGTCTAATTGAGAGCCAATTGTTCCTAGAAGGTCTGTTTTAAAATTTTCCAGAAGGTTTCCCAATTCGAATTTAGTAACTCCACCAGATGTGGATGTTTTGGTATTTTTGTTGACCGGTTATCTCACACTTTTTGCAGCTTTCCCTTTACTTCTTGAGTAAGTTCTACAGAGTTTACTAATTGCTTCAAAGTTTTTTTGATAAATGTCTCCTGAAGCCATTAAATTGAGGGTATCAATATATTCCTCCAAAACTCCTTTTAAGAAAAGAGTCTTGATTGCTTCATCCTGGAGATCATTATATTTAGATTTTTGAAGGGTATAGGTAAATCTTTCTAGAAAATACTCAAGGCTTTCTTCATCTTGCTATTGCATTTTGAAGATTTCATTCCGAGAATCCTTGGTTCTGCAATAGTCCTGGTACTTCTTTAAAAATTTTGCCTTCATATCTTCCCAAGATCAAATGGTGTATTCTCCTAAACTCGTGAACCAACATAATGCAGAATCTTTGAGGGTGGCAGGAAATAATTTTAGTTTATGTGCATCCTAGAGATAGTTATAACTCCTGTACAGGATGTCAAACTCAAAAAGAAAGACATCTGGGTCCTCACTATTTTTCCCATGGAAGGTTGGTAGTGCTAAAAGTGGGATATTTTTCATATTGACATTCTGGAATAAGTCCAAAATAGGAAATGCAAAGTTGGTTTCTGATGCTAACTGATTCTCTGCTTGCTCTTCCCCTTCATTTTCAATATGGAGTTCCCCATGTAGGTATCTCCCTCTTTCTCCCGTGGTAAAAGGATTACCAAGAATTGTGTATGTAATCTGATCTTTCTTTGGTGAGGGTGTGAAATCCTACCTTTCTGGATTCTTTTTATCAGAGGTGTTATCTCTTATTGGTCCTTTTGAGGATCCTATGGCCTTTGATCCCATAGTTGTAGTTGTTATCTATGAAACTACAGAGTTAGGGTTCCCGAGAAGAGCTTGTATTTTCTCTGGATCAACTGTGTCATCCAGGGCTGGATCACCAAGATTTTGAGTTTGCTGATGTATGGTGTTTCCTGGTTCTAGGTTTTTTTCTATGGTTTCCTCAGCCAGAATTTCAGTCTCAGTTTCTATCGCTTTTTGGGTGAAGGTTTCTTCTTTTTTTGGTTGTATATTTCTCCTAAATCTACCTCTAGAATCTCTATTTCTCATGAAATCGTACTAAATGAAAGAAAAGAAACTAAGATTGAGTTTTAGAGTACCTGTGATAACTGATATGTCATTTTTCACCCCTTGTTTCCACAACTCCTCTTACTATCAACCTAATAACATACCACACCAAACAAAGTGCATTTTCAAACTAATCAAGACAACTATCTAACTTACCTTTTAAACAGCTCCCTGGCAATGGCGCCAAAAATGTCAAGCTGCTAAATTGAAGATTTAAATGACCTGAAACACTAAATTGTCAAACCAGGGTAAGTAAACTTAGAGCTGCTACACTGTATGTGCGGGTAAGCTAATTCCTATTTAAAGGCTATTCTTAAAAGAAAACACACACTCACTCTGAGAAACTGAATCTTAATGCCTATCTTGAAACTTATCATTTCTTGTTTAATTCATCAAAAGAGAAACAGTTCTATGCTTAAGTGCAGGTACTTCTATTTCTACTCTTCTATAATTTCACAAGACTATCTACCACTATCTTTAACCATCTATCAACACTATTTCTATCTAAGCCATTATAGAAAGATTATTCCCCAAAGTTCTTCTAATCTAAACATTTAAAACAAATCTAACTCTGTCTACAGGAAAAATAAAGAATTACTCTACTTACCCTACTGGTACTAGAAGCTTCCCCTAAATTAATTGCAACCTAACTATCTAACAAAACAGAGTACATTCAAACTCTAGGTTATGGTCAGATTGAAAACTAGACTCGAAACAGACCTAGCTCATGCTCTAAACTCTACAGGAATCAACCATGCTTCAATACTCATCAACGTAGCAGATATTTAATAAGCTGGAAATGATACAGTTGAAGAATAATCAATCAATAATCTGAACAGTTAATTCCAAAACTCAGTAAACTAACATGCATGCAATTACTACGATACTGAAATAAACTAAATTTAATGCAGAGAACAATAGTGACTTGAACCTGTTTGGCGGGCCCAACCAAAAGGTAAAAACGCCGAAAGGAAGAACCATAACTAACTATATCATTCTATGTAACCACTGTGTATCCTTCATACTCCATTTACTCAAAGAAAATAGCTCAAATCGTATGACAGTGAAATAACATAACGCAACAGCAGTTTGTATTCAGAACTGTGTATTCATGTCATAACATAACATAACCCAATCGTCTCTTAGGAGTGATCCTCTGGTTATATATAGATCCTCCTCTATAACAGTCTGAAGTAAAAATACATTAATTCCAACGGATCCCAGATCCAAAAATAGCTTGAAATCATGTTTAAAAACGGTCTTCACATCTTCGTGACACGTAGTGTCATGAAGTGTGAACCATGAAATATTAACGACTCAGTTCTATCATTGTGCCTTCAATCATCATATGAGCAATGACTCCATCTGTCATGTAAATCTCGTTGTCTCCCACTCTAGCCATAACGCGTGAATTCTTTAGCAGCTTCGTTGGTGTCTCCATAGAGTGCGAGCTAGTACCTGGTACTGCCATCCAAAAATAGCTTGAAATCAAGTTTAAAAACGGTCTTCACATCTTCGTGACACATAGTGTCACGAAGTGTGAACCATGAAATATTAACGACTCAGTTCTATCATTGTTCCTTCAATCATCATATGAGCAATGACTCCATCTGTCATGTAAATCTCGTTGTCTCCCACTCTAGCCATAACGCGCGAATTCTTTAGCAGCTTCGTTGGTGTCTCCATAGAGTGCGAGCTGGTACCTGGTACTGGAAAATCTTGTTCCAAAAATAGAAATGGTACCTAACCCAAGCCATGTTATTTCCATTTTTAATTTAAAGCATCAAAATTCATAAAAATAACTTGAAACGTAAAGATACCTTAAGTAGCCCCATTAAGTGGTAGGGAGATGTCAACTATGTCAAAACAAGGCCAAAAGGGGTGGTACTGGGTATAGAAATGGAGGTCTTTGTGATATAATATGGGCAAAAGCATGATCAAAACTGGAGACCAACAAAAACAATTATGTAACAATTGGTTTTGTTCCTCACACAACAAATTGAGTTAAATGCGAATAAAATTTGTTGAAAATATATGAAAAGAGATATATCGGTAGGTTTTCAAACTGATTTTATAAAAAAATGTCAAAATGTTTGTAAAAGCTACAACCAATTTTTTGTGGTTGATTTGTAGTTTTGAGTGGTTGAAAGCATCCCAAGACTAAATTTAGACTTGGAGACAACTGAAAATCATTATAAGATGCTTATCCAACTATCAACCATGATTTTCGACATTTTTGAAATTTTCATCTTTTTGTAGCTAATTTGTAGCTTTGAATGATTGCACATATTTCAAGACTATATCTTAGCATTGATATGATTTTAAGTCAACATGAGATTCTTATCCTCCTATCGAAATCCATTTTCAAAAATTTTCAAGTTTTCAAGTTTTCAAGCATTTATGTAGCTACAGTTCAACAATAACTAACAGATTTGGGTAAGCTCTTATAGTTTGTTGCAACAACATCAATATGTATTCAGTTGTATTTGTGTTCTTTAGGTCATGTTGATATTTCTCATCAAATATTCCTTAGCATCATCAAAAATCAATATTCTCATCAAGCATGAGAAATTTCTTTCAGAATATGCAACCAAAGTATTTTCCTCTCCTATCAACACAAATCAAGTGAGCCAGAATTCAACAAATGCCCTTTAGATCGTTATCATACATCCAAAGAGGTAAAGTTGGGTAAGCAATTTATTTCTCTAGGTAGTTATGTAACTTGGAAATTCAGAAAACTCTTATAAGCTTTATGTATTCACTTCCTTACACTTCATCTCCACAATTCCTATTTTATTTACTATCCATTATCATTCATTTCTCTGTAGCATTCATGACCTTAGAAGCTAAAAAAAATATTTCCACTTGACACTACTTCCTATGTATATTTGTTGCATGAAGAAATGCAATGACTTAAGTGTGGGGGAGATGCTAGGATTCATAATTGACATGTTTTATAATGCCATCAACCATTATTTCACCTACTTTTCCCTTCCATCTTCGTTCACTTCATTAACCATATTCTTGTAATTGTCCATTTTCACCCTACACTACATTCAAATCACATATGTATATAAAATGGTAAATTTCTCATGTTTAGATGATTAGTTAGAGTAGATATTTTGTTTCCTAACTTACTTGTGAAATTATGTAGTTGTTGGTAGTTTTGCAAAATGTTCACAATTTTGGAGCTGATTGGTAGTTTTGATAATCAAAATTTCTACATCATGTATGACCATATGAAAAGGAATCTCAAAAATATAAAATGTGGGTTTTGTGCAGAATAGGGCTATTTATGTGAATCACGAGAAAAATATGCAAAAAGTACAAAACAAAGAGTGTATGGTCGATATTTCAAAAGACTAGTCATTCTAGCTCAAAATTCTAAGGCTAAGTGGTTTTGACCAAGTTGCCCATACCCATGAATTT
>ML791471.1:295104-328279 GCA_009831015.1 Picea engelmannii
GTACAAAACAAAGAGTGTATGGTCGATATTTCAAAAGACTAGTCATTCTAGCTCAAAATTCTAAGGCTAAGTGGTTTTGACCAAGTTGCCCATACCCATGAATTTCGACATATGGATCTCATGAAATATTTTTTATTATCCTAGTCAAATTATCTTAGTTCAAATAAAAGATTTGGTGGAGGAGATATACATGTTTAGAATATAGGATTTGTTGGTTATGAGATCGAGTTGTTTAAGATCTTATTTCATCTCGATATGTGTAAATATCAGAGGATATCATAGCTTCATAGTTCAGAAGTTAAGGAGTGACAGCATAGAGTTTCATATTGAAGAGATGGATCATTGTAATTATTTTGATGTTGGAATAAAGGGATTCTTGTTTCACATAAAGAGTTCTCTATTGTAGTCTTCCTTTCATAGTATATGCCAAGAGAGGAAGCGCCCCCTCTCTGTAGTATACGCTACCCAATTAATTTTATTTCAATTGTGTGATTTCATTTATTTTAGTTGTGCTATAGAACCCGAATTGTAAAATCTATGGGACTAAGGGGAATTTATTTTAGTTGTGTGAGTTATTTCAATCCAGTGATTCCATTTGGGACATTAAAGTTTAATCACCCAATCATTGACTGACAAAACCAAATGGTGAAATCTGTGGGCCATGGAATCAGAATGATAAAATATGTGGAACTAAGGGTTAAATACTAAGGAGTGATTAAGATCATCACTGTGATCATACTATTAAAATTTCTTTACTCTATTCAGATTGCTTAGCTTAGGATTATTGGCGTAATCTTCCATATATTTTTCCAGTGTCTCACAAGATTTCAAGCTCTCTAGTTGATAATTTAATGTCAAGCATTTTAAGCAATTGAATTTCTCGATAGGGACTTCAAATTTGCAAAAGGAGGGGTAGTAAAAAATGATTCTAAAAGAGGTAGTATACAAAATGTAAAGGAGGCCCAAATATTACGGTAGGAGGATTACACTAGAACCAATTTCACTTCAATCCATCCCTAGACCTATATGAGTGGGAAGAAGGATGGACTTCCTTTACTAGTGTAAAGGTTAGGAAGGATGGTCTAATTTGATGAGTGGAAAGAGGGATGGAATGTATAGTATGGTTGAGGGATATATTATTCTATCTTGTGATAGGAGAGGGTTAATGTTTATGGTTGTAGGTGATCTACCGAAGGTGATTTATTGACTGATCCAAAAATAAATACAAGGAACATCTTGATCATTGTTACTAGAAATGAAAAAAAATACTTTCTCATTTCCACACCAATTCCAATAAATCTGTCCCCGAACTCATGACATATTCAATTACCTTTATCGTGCCCACAGGGCCTTACACTTACAAATCCTAGTCCCAATCAATACATCCAGTTCCATCTCCACCTTTCCTCTCCTGCTAGAAAATAAAAGACAAGAATTAACTACTTTTCATTGATCGTATTGTTTTATTGACCACTTTGAATTAAGAAAAGCTAGCCAAGAAGATAAACTAAGAAGGAAAGATATTCATAAGAAATGCCAATAAGATAATATAACCTAACAATTGATCGTATAGGGTCACTGACCATAACTTTCCTCAATTGAGCATATATACTTACTAAGCATATGTATTAGATTGATTGGCCATATAAATATGGTAAGTGACCATCTAGTTGGTTTCTTACTCGAGAGGGTTTATCATCTCGAAAGTTAGCCGATTTACTAGAGGATACACTAATATTTATCTTCTAATCGAAAAGAAAAGAAAAAGGAAAAGGTGATCTCCTGAATCTACTAAGTTTGTTTTCCAATAAAGCTAACTCGGTTGTATATCCACCCACCCGGACTGAGAGTCAAATCAATCTATCCATGAAACAAGGTTGAAAAAATACCTAATAGTAAGGGGAAAAATGGTAGTAAGGAAACAAATGCTAAGGATAGCCCCTTTGCATTCAATCATTTTCCCTATATTTTGACTCCTTCATTAATAAGGTAAGTCTGTGATGCCAACGCCCCTTCCTCACAACCGTAGTTTAGAAGGTCCACGTCAGCTCACAGGATCTTCTCTTCCTTTGGCCCGAAGAACACTAACTGGTCCTTCTTTTTCCCTATCGGGAAATCCGTACCCACAACAACCTCTCCACGGGATCTCCTCTTTACAATAAAGAGATCGGACTAATGCTTTTGATTTCTCTAGTTTGTGAGTCGAAGCTTCTGATTCTTCCTTCCAAATCTTGCGATACCCGAATCGACGATATGGTTATGGCTCTTTTCCTTGTCAGCGCCCTCCCCACATGCAACCATAGGCTAGGGCTTAAATGTCAGCGCCTCTCGCAACTCGCACCTTTGTGAGTTCGTGAGTTGAACTCTCGTGCTATCCTATTACAATATCTCGAGACATGATAGGTCAACACCCGGTTGACTCCTTCCTTGACGCTTTTCACTACTCGCAACCTCGCAGGTTGAAGCGTCGAGCCTCTACACTCTTATCTCGCAAATCCCCGAGATGCGAGAATTCAACGGAGTTTTGACTCCTTTATCCAGGAAACGCGTGTCCACCCGTCAACCACGTGGGTCTCACCTTATGGATCTACCATGTGTCCACACAAGCCTCGACTCTCGGCACTTCACGACTTCTCACACCAAGTTCTCATCCCTTATACTCACGAAATCCCGACATACGATGTGCCACCTGTCTGCTTACTGACTCCTGTGGCCCCACACCATTCTCGTAGTCATGGGGATATCGTGTATCGCAATATATCGATTCCCTTTTCAATATTATGGAGTTTCAATCCCCGAAACCCCGATATGCGAATCCATGAGCAGATCCGACGATCCTTTTATGACTCAGATCAACGGTCCTGCCCGTCCTAAGTTTTCAACCTCTCGGGGATACTAGCAGTATCACCCCTGCACCTCCTTGAGATCTACTGACACACAGAGATTAATGGATTGTCCTCAGAGAATACCGACCGTCCGTTCCTTCTCTGGTGGTTCCTGCGAAATGACTAAGTGTTCCTCCTCCGACACTAGTCCACTTGATCGAAAATTTACGAGTCCTCTTGAACCTTCAAGGCACATCTTGTCTGCGTTTTTCATCAACAAACTCAAAGGCCTATCCTTCCTCAGATTTTCCCACAGTTTTAAGTTCTCAGAAAGAAACTCCTTGCTCGCACTCCTTGTGGCAAACTTCGAATACTTTCAAGTGTTTGAATACTTCGACTCTACACACACCTGCAGCAACAGTCCTTCAACTCTCTACTCAGATTCACAACTCTAAGACTTTTCTTGGCCTGCACACTCCTTGCACGGCTCCTGTACTCAACTGCACTTCTAGGTGAATGAGAACAAAAGCTATCTCTATATGAACCCTCTGTCAACGCACTCCTTGCGGACACTTCAACTGCACTCCTTGCAGGAATTCTCTGTCTCAAATAGAGAAACTATTGAAACTCATTCCCACTTCCTCTCAGACTTCAACTCAACCATGAAATCACATACACAACATATAAATCAAATGTGTAATAGGAAGAAAAAATTCATGAGCATATCAACATCAATATACAGAGAACAACACAAAACCATGAATTTGAACCAATTCTTTCTATTAATTCAAATATCTTGTACATGGGTGTTCTTACACAACTCTCTGCTTGCTCTTGCTCTTCTCCTGCTTCAATAATGTTAAAAATGCACAATGAGGGTGTCTATATCCCGTTTCCCTCTTGCGCTCTCAAACTGTCTAGTCTAGAATTAAATTCTATCTACTTTACATTAACTACCTTAAATGCCTCTACCTACTAAGGACGAGAGCAATCCGTTCAAGGTCCATTTACAATATACAAAGTGCTCTTCATTAAATTGTTACATTTAAGATTACACATCATCTTCAAGGAAATTTCAAAATGTGTGCTAGCTTGTCCAGCTGTCCAACTGCTTTCGTACTGGCTCGCTTGATATAGGCGATGCTCCTACATCATACTCCCTCGCTTGAAAACTTTCATGGGCTCCTTTCCATGAGCTCCTGCACAGTATGTCCATGCTTTTGTATTCCTACTTCAGTCTCCCATCTGGCATCTTCAAATGGATGGTTCTTCCATTTGCCCAGATACTCAAAGTATTATTTCCTTCTGGTCTTCTTGCTCACTCTCTTGTCCAATATGCATTCCAACTACGACTTATCTGCAACTGGCATCTTCTTTTTCCATTGGATCACTGGCTACTCATATCCAGTCCCTGTTCCTTTATCTTTATATGGTTACAAATCTAAGACATTGAATATCGGAGAAATTTCAATCCCATCGGGTAATTCAATCTCATAAGCATTTGTCCCAAATTTTCTCAAGACCTTGCATGGCCCGATTTTCTTCATCTTAAATTTGTTGTATGTTCCCCTCAGGAACCTTTCCTTTCTCAAATGTATCAGAACTAGATCACCAACCTCGAACTCATGTTGTCTTCTATGCTTATCTACTCTGTTCTTGTACTCTTGACTTGAATTCTGCAACCGTTCCTTCACCTGGCAGTGAAGTTCCTTCATCACCTCGGAAAATTCTTCTGCACTGGCGCTTCTAGTCGTAGTCTGTTCTAAATCCCTTAGTTTAGAAAATCCTCTTGGCTATATGCCATAGACAATCTGAAATGGACTCTGCCCTGTGCTCCGATTCACTAAGTCGTTATATGCAAACTCTTCCTGCGGCAATATATTGTCCCAACTGCTGTGGTGCTCTATCACCAAGCTTCTCATGAAATCTCCCAGACTTTTGTTTACTACTTCCATATGTCCATCCATTTGAGGATGATAAGATGAACTAAACAACAAGTTAGTTCCCAGCTTCTTCCATAAGGTCCTCCAAAAATTCCCTATGAACTTTGTATCTCGATCCGAAACTATGCACCTTGGAAAACCATAAAGTCGAATGACCTCTTTGAAAAACATATTTGCGATGTGAGTCGTGTCACTGGTTTTATGACATGGGATAAAATGTGCCATATTAGAAAATATATCCACCACCACAAAGATTGAATCAAATCATCTTTGTGTCCTTGGCAACCTGAACACAAAATCCATGCTAATTACATCCCACGGCCTCTCTGGTATGGGCAACGGTTGATAAAAACCTACATTCTTCTTCCTCCCCTTCGAATGTTGGCAAATGTTTCATCTGTCTAAGAATATCTTGACATATTCTCACATCCCTGGCCAAAAGTATGACTCGCTCAGCTTTGTGAATGTCTTGTCATGAACTAAATGTCCGGCCAATCCTCCAATGTGTTTCTCTTTCAGCAAGTTCTCCCTCATGGACCATTTCGGAATACATAGCTGATTTCCCTTAAATAGAAATGCTTCCTGGATCATGTATTCGGCCCATTTGTTGCTATCTCTAAGAACTGGATTCTCATCTGCTTCATATGCCTCTCCAAAATCCTGATCATATGCGTACATGTCCCTGAGATCATCAAAACCCAATGTTTTGACTCAGAACTCCTGCAACAGCAAACACTTCCTGCTCAAAGCATCAACAACTTTGTTAGCAGTACCAAAAATATGTTTTTATCACAAATGTGAAATTTTACATATACTCAACCCATTTGACATGTTTCTGATTCAACTTTTTCTATTGAGTCACAAACCGCAGTGCATGATTGTCACTGTACAAGACAAATTCTTTCGGGATCAAGTAATGCCTCCATTTCTTCAATGCCTGTATGATAGCATAGAATTCCTTATCATAAGTGGAAAAATTTAATTTCGCCTCATTTAGCTTCTCACTGAAATACGCTATTGGCATGTCTTCTTGACTTAACACTGCCCCAATTGCAAACCCACTTGCATCGCATTTCACCTGAAATGTCTTCTGAAAATCTGGCAACACCAAAACTGGTTGTTCCATAATCTTCCTTTTCAACAGGTTGAAACTCTTTTCGGCCTCTTCAATCCAATGAAAAGACTTATGCCACTTCTTCACTATATACATCATTGCTACGCTAATTCCACTGAAATTCCTAATGAACTTTGGGTAGAAACTAGCCAATCCGTGAAAACTTCTCACCTCAAATATGTTCTTCGGTGATGGCCAATTCTTGATTACCTCCACCTTACCTGGATCCATCCTCAACTCATTTGCAGAAATAACAAAACCCAAGTAAATGAGCTCCATCTTCATGAATGAGGACTTCTTCATGTTAATCAACAGCTTCTCCTGCTATAGCTTCTTCATCACAATAGCCAAATGCCTCAAATGTTCAGCCACTGTTTTACTAAATATCAGTATGTCATCCAAATACATGATGGAAAATTTTCCGATGAACTCCTTCAGGACTTCATTCATAAACCTCATGAAGGTACTTGGCACATTTGTTAAGCCAAATGGCATAACAAGCCATTCATACAATCCTTCATTTTTTTTGAATGTTGTCTTCTATTCATCGCCTTCTCTCATGCGAATCTGGTGATATCCACTCTTCAAGTCAATCTTCGAAAAAAAATTGGCTCCACTTAAACAATCCATCAGATCATCCATCCTCGGTAATGGAAATCTATACCTGATGGTTATTTTGTTGATCGCCCTTGAGTCAGTACACATCCTCCAGCCTCTGTCTTTCTTCGGACTAAGTACTGTTGGAACAACACATGGACTCAAACTTTCCCTCACTAATCCTTTGTCCAATAACTCCTGGAATTGCCTTTTAACTTCTTCATTCTCCTACGGCATCAATATGTACGCGACTTTGTTTGGAAAACTGGCCCCTGGTATGAGGTCAATATGATGACTCACACTCCTGATCGGCGGTAACGAACAAGGTAATTCGTCCACAATTATATCAGCGAACTCTCCCAGCAGTTCCTGAATTTCTTCTGGTAAATCATCCACTCTTGTGCTAGTCAGAAAAATCCTCAGCTTCTTGACCACAATGAACTATGGATCCTCCTTCTTCTTAACCTCTGTAAGAAGTTCCTTCCCACTCATGAGAAGTACTGTGTTGCTTACTTCCGGCTTCACCTACGTATCCTTTATCGGAAGCAACATGTGTGGCCTCCCATTCTTCTCTAGGGTGAATGTGTTCATTCTCCCATCATGAATCACATTTCTATCATATTTCCATGGTCTACCCAGCAATAGATGACAAACATCCATAGGAATGACATCACATAAGATCTTATCATTATATCCTCCTATCTTGAATTCAACCAAGCATTGTTTAGTGAAAGTTACCTGGTGTCCTTTCTATGGCCATGAAACTCTGTATGGGCTTGGATGATCATTCATCTCTAGCTCCAGCTTCTCTACCATCTCTGTAGATACAAGATTGTCCATGGTACCACTGTCTACGATGACCTTGGTCTTGCAAGCAGTCCTAAAAGGTGTGGTCCTTTGGACCGAACTTTCCACCTCTTTCTCGGGTGTCAAAAGGACTTTTCACATCATGAGCGATCTTCCGCCTTCAGCATCTTCTGCTTCAACATCCCGCCTCTGCGCTTCGGTGATGTGAGCTTATCCAATGTACTTATTTTTATCTAGACACTCGAATGACTTGTGCCCATTTTTTCCACATGTGAAGCATGTTATTACTCCACCTCTTCGACTTCCTCTACCTCTAGTACGAGGAAAAGTGTTATTGTTAGTATAATCTCCTCTCTGCTCATTATGCTTCCCTCGTTGTTCCACATATGGCCCTCTCTGTGAGGTTCCACCTCTCTCAACTTTACCCTGAGGTTTCTTCCAGTCATGTTTGGGATTCTGGTTTGTTTCATGGGAAACTGACTTGCCTCTGGGCTGGCTCCTGCCTCGTCCCCTCTGACTCTGCTTTCAGCTCATCTTCTCCTCAGCTTTATGATAAGTATATTCCATCGTTCAGATGGTAACCATGGTCATCTCATCCTAGATATCATATCTCAGGCCATTCATATATCTGGAAAAAAATTCATCATCTCTCTCCCGATGACCTGCTCTGATGTTCAGTTTATAGAATTCCTCAGTGTATTCTTTCACTGTCATCAGCTTCTGTCTCAGGTTCTTCATTCTCTTGAATAGAGAAATTTGATAGTCCCTGGGGATGAATTTCGTTTTCATCTTCGTGATCATTCTGTCCCAGATTTTGATCCTCTACTTGCCCTTGCAATGTCTTTCATCTTGTAGTTCATCCCACCACAATGTTGCATGTCCCTTCAATCTAGTCACAACATGCCTTACTTTCTTTTCCTCTTCGACATCTTCATAGTCGAAGTATGTGTCTAGAGCTCTGATCCAGTCTAGAAGCTCCTCTGCATCCAAGTTTCCCTCATAAACTGGAATGTCCATCTTTTCTCTTGCACCCATTCTTGCAATAGCTTTGATCAAACGTTCATTTGCTGCATCCTCGGCTACAACTTCTTCCTCACGTTCAACCTCTACTTTGCTTTCGGAATCACTTAGATCCCTCGCACTGGTTGTGCATCTTTGTGCTGTCTCCATGTCTTCGAGTTTATCTCAGAGATCACACATTTGTCTCTCTATGGCTGGATCTTCCATCTGTCAACCTCTTCTTCGCGGCATCTCCCTATCCTCTAGATCGGGTGACTATCTATCTCTTCTCAGGGGCATGGTGAATTCTCATCTTCTCTATGACAGAAAGAAAAGAACCTTTCTGAGTTCTGATACCAATTGACGCCAATGCCCCTTCCTCATAACCGCAGGTCGAAAGGTCCACGTCAGCTCACAAGATCTTCTCTTCCTTTGGCCTGAAGAACACTAACCAGTCCCTCTTTTTCCCTATCGGGAAATCTGTACCGACAACAACCTCTCCAAGGGATATCCTCTTTACAATCGGGATATCAGACTAATTCTCGCGATTTCGCTAGTTTGTGAGTCGAATCTTCTGATTCTTCCTTCCCAATCTTGTGATACCCGAACCGACGATACGGTTATGGCTCTTTTCCTTATCAACGGCCTCCCCACATGTAACCATAGGCTAGGGATTCAATGTCAGAACCTCTCGCAACTCGCACCTTCGTGAGTTTGTGAGTTGAACTCTCATGCCCTCCTATTATGATCTCCCGAGACACGATAGGTCAACGTCCAGTTGACTCCTCCCTTGACGATTTTTGCTACTCGCAACCTTGCAGGCTGAAGCATCGAGCCTCCATGCTCTTATCTCGCGAATCCCTGAGATGCGATAATTCAACGGAGTGTTGACTCCTTTCTATGGGCAACGCGTGTCCACCCATCAACCACACAGGTCTCACCTTATGGCTCTTCCATGTGTCCACATGAGCTTCGACTCTCGGCACTTCGCGACTTTTGACACCAAGTTCTTAGGCCTTCTACTCATGAAATCCCGACATACGATGTGCCACCTGTCCACTTGCCGACTCCTGTGGCCCCATAACATTCTTGTAGTCATGGGGATATCGTGTATCATGCTATCGCGATTCCCTTTGCAATATTACGAAGTTTCAATCAGTGAAACCCCGATATGCGAATCCACGAGTAGATCGGGCGGTCCTTTTATGACTCGGTTCAATGCTCCTGCCCCTCCTGAGTTTTTAACCTCTCAGGGATACTTGCAGTATCTCCCCTACACCTCCTTGAGATCTACTGACTCACAGAGATTCATGGATTCTCCTCGGAGAATACCGACCATCCGTTCCTTCTCTGGTGGTTCTTGCGAAATGACTAAGTGTTCCTCCTATGACACCCGTCCACTTGCTTGCAAATTTACGAGTCCTCTTGAACCTTTAAGGCACAACTTGTCTGCGTTGTTCTTCAACAAAATCAAAGGCCTATCCTTCCTGATCTTTTCCCATGGTTTTAAGTTCTCAGAAAGAAACTCCTTGCTCGCACTCCTTGCGGAAACCTTCGAATACTTTCAAGTGTTTGAATACTTCGACTCTGCGCACACCTGCAGCAATAGTTCTTCAACTCTCTACTCAGATTCACAACTCTGAGACTTTTCTTGGCCTGCGCACTCCTTGCATGACTCCTGTACTCAACTGCACTTCTAGGTGAATGAGAACAAAATCTATCTCTATCTGAACCCTCTGTCAACGCACTCCTTGTGGACACTTAAACTGCACTCCTTGCAGGAATTCTCTGGCTCAAATAGAGAAACTATTGAAACTCATTTCTACTTCCTCTCAGACTTCAGCTCAACCATGAAATCATATACAAAACATATAAAGCAATTGTGTAACAGGAAGAAAACATTCATGAGCATATCCACATCAATATATAGAGAACAACACAAAACCATGAATTTGAACCAATTCTTTCTACTAATTCAAATATCTTGTACATGGGTGTTCTTACACAGCTCTCTGCTTGCTCTTGCTCTTCTCCTGCTTCAATAATGTTACAAATGCACAATGAGGGTGTCTATATCCCATTTCCCTCTTGCGCTCTCAAACTGTCTAGTCTAGAATTAAATTCTATCTACTTTACATTAACTACCTTAAATGCCTCTACCTACTAAGGATGAGAGCTATCTTCTCAGGGTCCATTTACAATATACAAAGTACGCTTCATTAAATTGTTACATTTAAGATCGCGCATCATCTTCAAGGAAATTTCAAAATTTGTACTGGCTTGTCCAGCTGTCCAACTGCTTCCGTGCTAGCTCGCTTGATATAGGCGATGCTCCTGCATCAGTATGAGAACAAATCCCTTCTCGAGAAGGTAATGCTGATAATGAATCGTTGATCAATGAGGTCAAAATTAGAATGACTCCTTTCCAATGGAATCGGCCCGAGTGAGGTGGGGTGTTTTGATTTGGTCAATAGGGAGTAGTTATTCCACGCCTACACAATCAAGATATTTTGGTTGTTCTGGATGAGGAATTCCCTTCGTGCAGGAGGATCTAGCCAGTCCAAGTGTTGGTGCCATGTTTTAATTAAAATGAATTAGTTACATTGGTAGTTAATTAGTGTGTTTATCAAGATATTTCGGATGTTCTGGAGGAGGAATTCCCTTCGTGGAGAAGGATCTAACCAGTCCAAGTGTTGGTGCCCTATTTTAATTAAAATGAATTAGTTACATTGCTAGTTAATTAGCATGTTTACCGTTACATAAGTTGTTAAACCTCCATAATGTATTTGTATGCATATTTTAATTATACATTTAATATTAATATCGATAGCACATCAATGTGTTGTGTGGTGTGTTGCATCAATTCTTTAATTAGTTACATTTGTAGTTAATTAGTTTGTTTACCATTAAAAGAGTTGGTAAACCTTTGTAACATATTTGTAACCATATTGTAACTATATGTTTCATATTAATATCCATAACACATTAATGTGTTTTGTGGTGTGTTGCATCAATTCTTTCTCTGATTAATCTTTTATGCCCTGCCCATTTAGATCAAATTAGAATATATCGGTCGTAATTGTGGTGCTTCATTTGGTTTCCTTGCCTATTCTAGTAAAATGAAAATATCCAACTATAGTTTAACTTAGGACCTTCGTTGAGCTTGCTTGAGTGGTAGCGAGTCAAGTTTGACTGAGGTGAAACTTTACCTTCTTCAAAAAACCCAATCAAAAAATCTTATCTAGTCAATAATTATATCCTTTCATTCCAGTAAGTCACTCTATCCAATAAGAGAAGCATGCATCAATGACGAGAAGTAGGTATAAATGTACCTTAACTGTTAGATTCACCCGATAACCCACTATATCCTTCTAGTCACATATCCATCTCCCCGTACAGAATACAGAAGCATATTTTCCCATTTCCCACACAAATAATTTTCACACACACACACACACACTAGGTGTTTTCACACACTCGTGAATCTAAACCAACCTACCTTCAATTGGTTTCATTGTCCTCTTCTCCCTCCTTATGTCAAGCTATCAATTCCTTTCTACCATCAATAGAACATGCCTCAAAGATCATGGGAAATGGATTTGGTGGATATTCTCATCAAAGATATACAAAATGAAAAAACTAATAGTGATCACTCATCACATTGAAAACCAATCTAATGAAGAAAACAAGGAGACTATAGGTTGTTGATGCAGGCATAACATGTAGTATATAAGCTAAATTGCAAGGTTTGAAATGGGGAAAATGGTCATGTTGAAGGCTCTAATAAAATCCTGAACATGAATATATCAAAAGAACTCTAGTTCTATCACATATGTAAAATAGATCTCACGCGTCCATGATGTTGATGTCATGCTAACATTTAAATCGCCATTATGGAAGACAAATCACACTATACCTTTGGTTAAGAAATTAATTTGGCCAGAGAAATATCTATATCAATATTGAGATAGACTACAAAGGGAACTCTGAGGATGAGTTCACTTTACACCCTACCTTATGATACAATTATAGACATGGTGATAGGTGCTTCACTAATTTTGGTTACACTCCTCTGAGTCAATGATATGTTTGTTGTTATAGTGGTAAGAAAGAATCTGGTTATTTCTTAGTTCTAATTAGAATTGAAGGAGCATGAATATGCCCTTGGAGACTCTGAGCTGCCTCACACATGAAAATATTGTATACAACAAGGTGTTGTAAACACTACCTCAACTCTTAGGTAAACTTGTTGTCTTTCCTTTCTTTTAGTTGCTAGTGGTATTGGTTTTACCGAGCACTAGGTTTGTAAATAATTTTTAGAAGAAATGCAGAGTTTAGAGAAAATGTGAGCATTATAAGAAAACATGTGGAGGGGCAAGGACAACATGTTTATGGATAAACTTGAAAAAAAAAACTTGACTCAAAGGCACAAATATTAAAATTGATGATATCCTCTAGAGATTTGACATGGTCTCACTATTCTCATGATTCTTATAAATCAGGCAATGATAGCCTTGAAGACAATAATTACCTAAAATGCACTTTATTTTCTTCCAGGGTGCGCATTATGAGAAAACGTTCAGAGTCACAAGGCCAACTTATTTATGGATAACTTGGAGAAAAAAGCACTTGACTTGCTCAACTTATAACTAGATTGGTGGGTGAGGTATGTGGATGACATTGACGTAAAATGGGGCTGCATGTGATGGAAGATCTTCAAAAATTCATGAACCATTTGAATACTTAATCCAACTCCATATAATTCACCATGGAATTATAGGAAAATCATTCGTTACCATCATTTTACATCATTGCAAAGAAAAATAATAGTGCTGATAAAGTGTACATGAATAAAATGCATAAAAAAAAAATACTTGCATGCAAATTCTCATCATCACCCAAACCAAAACATGGGTGTCCTGAACACATCGCATCCCCTAAGTTTTTCTTAAGAACCCACTACACTGATATAAACTGTAAAGTGTACGCACTAGGATCTAGTTGCAGATATCCCTTTCCTTCTAAATAACAACCTCAACAATACGTTGTAGGTATTTCTCCAATTATGTTTTAATTCCCGTTGAGAATACAAACCCTACTCTCATTAGCGTCATAAACCCACGAGTATAATAAAAAGAGCATGAATATAACAACATAATCAAAAGGATTTTCTGTATATAACCAAAACAACTATTCATAATCTATTCTTGATGGTAATCTATTCTTGATGGTAATCAATGAAAGAGTAGCTTCCATACAACATAGTAAAAAACTTAACAAGCACAATCTAGGAAAAGCTATATATACATAATAATTACTCTATTCACAATCACAATCTAAAACAACATACAAGGACTTCTCGCTCCAATCCCTTCATTAATGTAGCGTTAAAGCTACTCATATATATTGTTATTCCAATTGAAAAGGGAAGGAAGAAATATAGGAAGCATAGATAGATACCTAACAAACCAACATCTTCCATCCCCTCTATAGGAGGAGGTCTTCARCACAAGGATTTTCATCACGATGATTACCAATTATTGATATGGTCAATTTCTAATATGAGGATATGGCTAATTTCAGATATGGGAAGAAGAATTTGCACCATCAATGACCTAGAAGGCATGAGGATGGTAGTGAAAGGAACCCAAGGGAATTAGTTCTACTAGTCCCCAATCCTAATAAATGTACCCGTTGAATGGGAATTAGTTGTACCAGTCCCCAATCCTAATAAATGTACCTATTGAATATGTTAAATGATTTTTTTTTCTTTTATAAAATCTTTAAAGAAAAAAAAAACTTTTATATCAATTTAAAAAAAAAAAAACTTTTATATCAATTTAAACAAAATAAAACAAATACTTTATATAAATTTTAAAAATAGAACACATGTAAAAAAGTGTCACTCAAAAATAAAAATAAAAAACAAGTGTCACTGGAAAACAAAGACAGGTCGGCTTATGGTTAGAACGACTCATGGCTTAGACGAGTTCTCCATTGAAGCTACCCACCAGAGAGCCTACCACCATTGATAGATACTCTTTGTATGATGAAATTTAGACTTTGCAACATAGGCTAATGATGGATAAAGAGCCTCATACCACTCTACAAAACACTGCCCTTCTTTACAAGATGCAATGGTAATAACTCAATCATGGAAGTCAGTGATAGTTAAGTAATACGAAAGTAGGTAAGTAGACGATATTCATGTTATTCATAAATAAAGTCATCAATATGATTAGAATACTTGTCATTATATTGTTACTTCCTTGTGCAGTTCGTTGCTAAAGAAATTCATACAAAACATACGGAAAGTATCTAGTCCATGTAGCCACCTCTTGAAAGTAGCAGTCACCACCATGAAGAAGCTTCTGCAAAGAGGTAAAATGGAGGACATGTTTTCAGGTATGATCCTAGAGATGTAGTGAGACTAGCACTTGATCCTACTGCTGAGGAGGTGACGGACTGTTGATTGTTTGTCTTATGCAAAGAGGAAGGTAAGGAATGTTATTTCTCCATGTGATTGACTTAGTTGTAGTGAGTGTCCAGTTTTCCAAGTACGATATTATTTAGCAAGAGAGATAAGCATATAATCACAGTTACTTTGGAATTCAAGTCGGTGAACGGGCAGACCAAATCCATACAAAACTGATTACATTGTCTTAGATTCTAGCCAGACTAGATTTGTTATTATAGAATACAAACAACCAAATGGAAAATATATCATGGCATCCCGACCATATGTTACCTTGGACGTCCCATTCGCAACAGTAAAACCACATCAATTTTGTCAGTATGTAATCATTTCACTGCCTATGTGTAAACGATGCATCAGTGGCCGTCTTGACCCTTCAAGACTCGAGGTTTAAGAACTGATCACTAATTTTGTTTTAAAATGCTTAAGTTGTGGCTGCCTTAACTTTTGAAGGCAACCAGATACCATCACCACCTTGATTAAATCCTTTACAAGATCGAAGGGGCAATTTTTTGTGTTTAAATATCAAAAACGAATTGTAATCCTCAGATCTTGAAAACATTTTTGAATCGAATTCGCTATTGTGCATTCAGAGGTATTGTCTCTGTTTATATATATCTATCTATCTATATATATATATATATATATATATATATATATATATATATATATATATATATATATATATCAATATATTATTGAGTTTGTAAACTCACTTCATTCCTTGATCGAATTAGTTATATTGCTTTCAATTTGAGTAAACACAGTAATTATTTGGTTATACCGATTGTGAACCCGGTCCCACATTTATTTAGAGTTTACTTGTTTAAAAGTGTGTGGAGTTCTTTAGTCTAAAAACCCCAAACACAATGTGGTGGGCCCAAAGATTATTCACGTTTTTCACAATTCATCACTTATAGTTTTGTTTTGTATATGCGTTGGGTATTTGTAAATGTCAAACCCTGAATTCCAATAAGCCTTATTTCACATTCGGGACTTTCTTGTTAAATGTGCATGGAGTTCTTTTGTTTTACCAAACGCCGAAACCCAAAGTCTTGGGCCCATAGCTCATTCACATTTCGTGATTCGACAATCAGCGTTGTGTTTTGTTTTTGGTGTTCGGCATTTGTAATTGCCAAAATCCGATCCACAATCAACCTTCGTTTTCCATATTTGGTATCAGAGCCTGCAGCCCATCCTCCAAGTGCTTAGTTCATTGCAGATTGTTCCTGTTGGTGCCAAATTTTACCCTCTTATTTTCCTGTGCGAATGATTATTTGATTTATTTCAATTGTTTTATCAATGGCTATGTCTGGTAGTAGCTCTTCTCAGGTTCAGGTTCAGGTTCATGTCCCAAGCGAGAAGTCACATGACTCTTTCTATATTCGAATGAAGATGATTTTACGTTCTCAGGATTTATGGACCTATGTTATTGATGGTTATGCTGAGTCAACTGATGTAGCGGCAAATTTGGCTCTCTCTAATGATGACTGTGTTTTTCTGAAGGAAAACAGGAAGAAGGATAACAAGGCTCTTGGATTAATCTAGCAAGGATTAAATAAATCCATTTTTACAAATATTTCTAGTGTTGCATCTTCGAAGATGGCTTGGGACATTCTTGAAGCCTATTATCAAGGTGTGTCCAAGGTGAAGATAGTCAAGTTGCAGAAGTTGAGAAGGGATTTCAAAAATATGAAGATGAAGGATAATGAAAGTGCTGATACTTTCATGATGTGACATCCCCAAAAATAAAGTATTTTTGAGATTTAAAATTTGTTTGAAATTATTCTATTTTTAGTAAATTTGAATTTAGAAAAATTTTGTCATTTATGGAAATTCTGAATTTCAAATTTGACAATTGTAATTAATTATTATCACTGTTGGGAAGAGATATTATTTGACCCAACCAACTATTTGACTTGACACTTGTATGAAAACATAATATTTTGTATTGATTACAAGAGGACAAATGGAACAACCATGTTAAAATCAACTGACCATGACTCCATGAGTGGGGAACATGTTGGAACTACCTCTAGGCTGACTATTACAAGTGGCAAATCAAATATTTGGCCATGGGTAGCCCCTAAAAATAAGGTATTTATAAGCTCCGAAAATTCCCAAGGGGGGAAGAAAGACCTAGGAAAAAACATTCTTTTGTTAAATAGCATATGTGAGGAGGCAATACATTGCCTAGTATGATGGGGAAAATGAGACTATCAATTTTTTTGTTTTTCTTATGAACACTACTGATCGAGTGTGAGGCAAGAGGAATCTGCTAGAGTTGAAGGACATTGTTGATGAGGAGTTTTCCAAGTTCGCCCTCATGGATTCATGGTCATGCTAGGGGGTGAATCAGGCAAGTGATTTTGGCTGCCCTATTCTATGGTTGGGAGGAACATGGTTGTTCCCTTTTTATTTCCATGGATTGGATTCAGATATTCTAAATCTTACCCTTATTTGTTTTGAATGATTTTGTATGTCCAATATGATGCTCTATTTGGGTTAAGATGAAATAATCGCCAGGTAGGACATTTGTCTGTTGTATGGAGTTTATAATCAAAGACCAAATTTTCTGGAATGGGGCATTCTAGACTAGAATTCTAGGCAAAATGATCTATGCAAAATAACTTGAAAGATTTGGTGTATGTCTAATTTTGTGGTTAAAATTATTGGGTAGAAGTATTTAAATATGAATGAACTTGAAGAGAGAACAGATCTACCTACAGGTGTAAGCTTATCCCTGTAATTGAAATTCTGGACAGAATTGTTTATGTGCGAATGAGCTAGGAAGAATTAGATCTAATCATAGGTGTACTTTTACTTCTGTAGTCAAAATAGTAAGCAAACCTATCTATACTTAAGTGGAAATCTGAGCAAGTCTGTACAGATAATTTCCATCAAGTTATATCTTGATATGTAATGAATATAGATATAGTTACAATGTGCAGCTTTTGTTAGAAAACGATTTAATGACTGCAACAACAATCCCAGTTATACAGAAAGTTATTGTCAAGATTTTGAACAAACAACTATGCCGCTAGGAGATCAACTGCCTCTCGTATAAAGGAACCTCTAAATCGAAAGGTCTTGAAAAAACCTCTATAAATTTATTACAGTACCAAATTAAAATGAATAATTCACGGTTCCATTATAATATAATACAATAGTAAATTACTCCATAAGAATGAGAACTCAAAGACAAATTACAACGAACATAAATCACAGGCTGATAGAACTTTTAATCTTTGCATTCCTTTCGTATAGAATAAAAAGGACCACAATTGAAGGAATATACACAATATGGAGTAAATTACAAAAAACCCATTAAATATGAGCACATATGTGAAATTGTTCACTCGAAGATCTTGGCAATGGATGGTTTGGAATTAGGCAAACACAACATAGCATAAACATCAAATGATTCACAAGCATGTATATATATAGTGCTCTAGAATAAAGACAGAATTGTAATATAATCCAAATCATTATGTCTATTCATGTTGAGTCCAAACGAATATCGCCATTTCCTTTCCAGTAGGGAATATTGACATTAAACATAAGAAAGGTCGAAAGGAAACAAAACGATATGGTCTATTATAACTCATACAAACATTCCAAACAAGATATCCCTCGTAATCAGATTTCAAGGTAGGGTGAGATCTGCATGGTGAATGATTAAAACAGTCAATTACTTTGAACAAAAGACCGAGAAAAAAACCTATACATAAATTATTGTATTGTAATAATTGTAGCCCAAAGGTTTAAGTTACATTGGAAATTCTTTCCCTTCCCAAACCGATAAGAAAACTGAGGGAAATGATGTTGTTGACTACATATGAGTTGCAACATAGATAGTTCTAACTCCTGAAGGGTTACTAAAGGGAACTCTTATACCTTTTTATGTTGAGTATGCAGGTGAGTAGCCAAGACCTTCAGATAGATAAAAACCTGGAGGAAACCACCATATACGATGATTAGTAAACTATTATACAAAGACAATGTAAGCAGAACACAATTTAAGTGCAAATGTCTATAAATACATCATACCAACACTTTACTTAACTTTTGAAATCGCGACACAAGATCCTTTCCTTGAAATTTTCCATATGGATAGTCGTACAGGGCCATGGGTGAAGGAGACAATACATACCAATGGGTACCCTCCCATCAAAACAGGGCCCATCATTAATGATATGTTCCAACTCTTAAAATGAATGATATAGCTATAGTAAAATAAAATTCTTTACAAAAATATTCTTTGATAATGGAAATACAGTAATCGAACAATTTGGAATTTCATTGTGTAGGTGAACAATAAGAATGTGTATTTTTAGGCGGAATAGAGCTTAATCCACCCATTCAAACCAAGAGTACCCTTACTGTGAGTCTGCTCTACCCGAAACCATTTTTCACATAATCTCTTAGGTCAATAAATTAAACGTAGAGAATGCTCCGGCCAAGATTTTGGTAATTAACACTGGAATAAATACTTCCCTTAGATTCAAAAATACTCAGATATGAATTCTGGTTCACAACAAAGAGTTACAAAACCCTATATCTCAAACCTGGATAGGTAGGGCTAACTGTCCTTTGCAGTAAATAGAAGAGAATCATTGACAACCTCAAGGAAAAGGCCATTGCAAAATGTTTAAGGATGGATTTGAATGTAATGCAAGGAAGTTTGACAAAAGAAGAATTCAACAAGAAGAAAATGAGGGAGAACACAAAATGATAAGTTGGCACGAAAAATTGTTGCAAAAAAATTATAATCTTCCTATTAAAATAACTAGGGTATTAATGTTTGAAGTTTAGAGAATAACTTACCCAGAATGTAAGACATGTCATCTGCAACTGGATGGAGGAAACCACCAGGGCCATAATCGTCACCTCTAAACCCCCTTGACACACAAAGCCTCTTCAAAAGAAAAGAAAGAACTCGGAATGACAAACTCTACACCCTCTGAAAACCTAAACGATGCCTTGTTGCCTCAAATTACTTATGGATAGTGTGAAGGATAGGTGAGCCACGTGATGAGGGCAAGGTCCTTGTGACACTTCGACTATAGATCCAAGTGATTTTAGTATGACCAGTAGACTCCCTTAGTGATGGTTGCAGAGCTTTTAATACCCTGACAGGGAATTCCTTTCTGATTTGAGGAATGTCGCTTCCATACCCCCCGCAATAGGTCTTAGGTAGTGGTTGGATTCTTGTTGTCATAGGACCACTAGTGACACGACATCGAGCTTTCAATTCGACCAATATTTAACACTTGGGTGTGAGTATAGTATGGAGATGTTATGCCAAATAGGGTGAGTATAGTATGGATTACATAAAGTTTACTTTAATCTTTTAGTCCCTATGCCTAAAGGTTTTAATTTTTTTTTGCTAAAGCCTTAGGGATTTCCATTATAACCTTCCCACTCAAGGTAAGACACGATGACATACTTTGAACAACATGGGGTAAGGAGAATTTAGGAGTTATATAGTAAAATAAATTCTATGATAAAGTTCTATATCAGAGTTTTATAGTAGAATTCTTATCTCTAATGGATTCCTTTCTGCCAAGTAAATTGTGTAAACAAAAGTTTTTTTTTGTATGGTATTACGAGGTTCAGTACATATGGTATTAGAGAGAAAGTTACAACACTGGGCCTGAACAGGGCCACATTAGTCGATTAAGGATATATTGTGATCTATGCAAAACTAATAAACCTTATTGTTACAAATAGAAATCTCTTTCTATTTTTTGTTAATTATGGCAGCTCAGAATGATGCAGAAATTAGGATGGAAGGAAATCTAGAGCAGAGACCTCCTAGATATCCAAGACAGGACGGTGATAGAAGATCACCCACAGAAGTGTTGGAAACAACGAGGAATCTTATTGTTGAACTACAGATTTTCAAAGACGACAATGCGAAACTAAAGAAAGCACAACAGGAACATCAAGAAATAAATGAAGTCCTACTGTGCAGTATAGTGACCAAGAAAATCCTGAAGGATGATAATAATGATGAAGAAGTCAGGAAGAGAGCTTCCAAGAACTCAGGACTGGAAATAGAAAAAGGGGACAGTTCGTCTGAAGGTACACCTTCAGTTGAAGACAAAACTAAAACAGATAGAAAAAGGAAACGAGTACACCACCTTGAAGGAGAATTTAAAAATATCAAACCAGCTACCTTCAATGGAGAATACAAGACAGGGAAAGAAGTTGAGGCATGGTTGTTGGACATCAATAAATACTTCTAGATCTACAACTACTCCAGTAATATGAAGGTCAGAATGGCCATCTACAATCTGAAAGGGAAGGTCAACATTTGGTGGCAAGACCTAAAATTCGCCAAGGGCCTAAAGGAGAAAAAATTGGAATGGTCCGAGTTTAACAAGTATTTCAAGAAATAGTACCTTTCTAAAAGCTACTACGAAACAAAAACAAAAGAAGTTTATGAACTAAGAATTGGACAAATGACAATGGAAGACCTTATAAATAAAGTCCTGGAACTATTAAGGTTCGTACCTTACATCCGAGAAGATAAGGTAAAAATCCAGTGATTCTTAAGCTGTTTACCGCGGTCCTACAGGGACAAAATTGAATTTGACAACCCCAAATCATTGAGTGAAGTGTTCAGGAAAGCACGAATGTGCTACGATCAATAGAAACAATGGGAAGAGTTTCCCAAATCCTGGAAGGATAAGAAACAAGAATAGATGAATCAACTAAAGAAGGGATACTAGCCATCTCCCTATTAGAATGCAACAAAAATCTTCCTGAGGAAAGATTTTCACGCAAACCATCCACGAACACAAGGAGGCGGTAAACTGGTAAACCTGGGAACAAAGAAATTCAGAGATAATCCTCGACAACCATTAAAGTGTTGGGAATGTGGGGAAACTCATCTTAGGAGGAACTGCCCACATTTAAGAATGACAAACAGAACTGATGTTCATAATCTACACGAAGCTTCGATGGTGGGTGATGTAGGCAGAAGCCTACATCGGATTAATGCAGCCATTGATGATCGTCAAGCTAACCACCAGTCCTTTGTGGTGGAAATCGAAGGTAAAATCAATAACACCCGAATTTTTGTTTTAATTGATATTGGAGCTACGTTAATTTATATCACTCCTAAAGTAGTAGAGACAAATAAACTTAATAAGATGAAACACGCAAAATCATGGTTGGTACAGTTAGCAACAGGAACTAAAAGGAAAGTGGTTGACTTTGTTTCTGATTTTGAATTTAAATTAGATGGTCAAAACATAAAAACAAATCTAAATATTCTACCACTATTATCCTATGATATGATAATCAGAATGGATTGGTTGGAAAGGAACAAAGGAGTTCTAGATTGTTATACAAAGACACTTAACTATAAAGATGATTGTGACACTACTAGAACAGCCCAAGGTATACCGAAACCAATATTAGCTAGACAAGTCATAGAAATGCAATTCAGGAAATGTATGATAAAGGGGTGTCAAGTTTACGCCACCCAAATAATGAATCTATTACAAAAAGAAGATAAGCCGAAACTAGAAGATTTTGTTGTCCTATGTGAGTTTAGAGACATGTTTGTTGATGAGATACCAGAATTACCTCCTAGAAGGGAAATAGACTTCTCCATAGAACTAATGTCTAGATCAGCCCCTATCTCGAAAGCACCTTACCGAATCAGTTTACCTAAATTGATAGAACTAAAGATACAACTACAAAAAAATTTGGACAAAAAGTATATCAGACACAGTGTTTCACCATGGGGACCACCAGTCCTTTTTGTGAAAAGGAAAGATGGTACTCTAAGACTATGTATCGACTATAGACAATTGAATAAAATGACTATTAAGAACAATTAGCCCTTACCTAGGATAAATGGCCTATTCGATCAAGTAGGCAGGGCCAAAATCTTTTCAAAATTGGATTTACGATCTGATTACCATCAAGTCAGGATAAAAAAATGAGGACATAAGCAAAACATTCTTTGAAACAAGATATGGACACTATGAATTTGTAGTCATACCTTTTGGACTCACTAATGCACCAACCACATTTATGTGCATGACGAACATTATTTTCAGTCAGTACTAGTATTTATCGACAATATTCTGGTGTATTATAAAATAGAGGAAGAACATGAAGAACACTTCAGAGCCATTCTGCAAACTTTAAGGAAGCACCAACTGTATGTTAAATTTGATAAGTCCAATTTTTACCAGAAGAAGATACAGTACCTAGGACACATAATATCTGTAGAAGGCATTGCAGTTGACCCTGAGAAAGTAGGAGTCATTATAGAATGGTCGGTACCTAAGGATGTAACAAACATCCGGTCAATCATGGGAATCATCAAATACTATCCCAGATTCATAAAAGGATTTTCCAAAATAGCTTACCCTATCACATCATTACAAAAGAAAGAGACCAAGTTTAATTGGTCAGAGAAATGTCAAGATAGTTTTAACAAGATGAAGGAATTATTGACAACGGCACCCATATTGAAGGTAACAGACCCAGATAAATATTTTACCATATGTGTTGATGAAAGTAAAGAAGGACTAGGTGGTGTCCTAACTCAGGAAGGACAAGTGATTTGTTATGAGTCCCGAAAATTAAAAGAACATGAACGAAATTATGTTACTCATGACTTGGAATTGGCAGCAGTAATACACGCCTTAGAAATGTGGAGACATTACATAATGGGCAAAAAATTTCTACTATTCACGGATAATAGCGGCGTGAAATATCTATTAGCCAACCATATATTAATGCACGACAAGCAATATGGCTAGCATTCTTCAGAGAATTCGACTTCGAAGTCAGACATATCAAGGGTAAGGAAAATAAGGTAGCAGATGCTCTAAGTAGAAGAGTCCATGGGTTATTTGAAATAAGTATTAGGAGGGCAGATAGTGATCTGGAACAAAGAATAAGGACGACAAGTATTAACAACGGAAATTACACAAAGATAATGGCATAATTACAAAAAAGTACCGCAAACTCAGAGAAACTAGATCTAAGTATCGACAAGGAGGAACTACTACGATTTAAAAACAGACTTTACATACCAGATTCAACAGAATTAAAGTTAATAGTCTTGGTCGAAGTGCATAAGAAACTGTATTCTGGCCATCCAGGATACCAGAAAATGATAACGACACTTAGAAGACTATTTTACTGGCCTAATATGAAGGGAAAAACAACATAATACTTGGCTATGTGCCAAGATTGTCAGCAGGTTAAGGCCGAACACCAGCATCCAGCTGGCCTATTACAGCCATTACCAGTACTAGAATGGAAATGGGAGACCATATCAGTGGACTTTATAACAGGTTTTCCAAAAAATCAGAAACATAATGATTCTGTTATGGTTGTAATCGATAAACTCATTAAGTCCACACACTTTATTCCTGTAAAGTCTACTTTTAAAGCTATAAACATTGCTGAGATATTTATGAAAGAAATTTTTAGACTGCATGGTATTCCTAAAATGGTGATTCAGATAGAGACGTAAAATTTACATCCGCTTTTTGCAAGGAATTGTTTGCAGGGATAAATACTAATTTCAATTTTAGAACGAGTTATGACCCACAAACAGATGGACAGACCAAAAGGACAAACCAAATCGTAGAGGATATGCTCTGCATGTATGTAAGAACAAAACCAAACAAGTGGGAAGACTATCTACACTTAGTAGAATTTGCATATAACAATGGGTACCAAACATCGGCTAAGTTAATCCCTTTCGAGGTATTGTACAGAAAAAAGTGTACGACTCAAATTAGTTGGGATAACCCAGTAGAAAAACTCATGGTTGGACCAAAGATGCTGCAAGAAATGGAGAACATGGTAAGGAAGGTACAACAGAACATAAAAGAAACACAGGACAGACATAAGAGCTATGCAGATCAGAAAAGGAGACACTTGGATGTTTAAGTGGGATACCATGTTTATTTGAAGTTCAAAGCCCAAAAAAGCTCGTTGAAGTTAAGAAACTGGTCCAAGCTGGCACCTAGGTTTTGTGGGCCCTTCGAGATAATAACTCAAATTAGACCCGTAGCATACCAACTTGCACTTCCAACTAATTTAAGAATTCATAATTTGTTTCATGTTTTTCTGTTGAAAAAGTATGTTCGTGATCCTACTCATATGATTGATTGAACTTGGTGCAAGTGGAACCTGAAGGCGAGTTCCAGGTGGAACCCCTGCGTATTTTGGACTAGAGAGAAATAACACATCGGAACAGAGCAGTTTCTCAGGAAAATGTGCAATGGAAGCACATTATTCCTAAGGAGGCCAGTTGGGAGTTGGAGGGAGATTTGCAGAAATATCATCGATTCTTGTTCCAAGAAAGAAACGAACACTAAGGACAATGTTTTATTGAAGGGGAAAATGATGTGACATCCCCAAAAATAAAGTATTTTGAGATTTAAAATTTGTTGGAAATTATTTTGCTTTAAGTAAATTCGAATTTGGAATTTTTTTTCCATTTATAGCAATTTTGAATTTTGAATTTGACAATTGTAATTAATTATTATGACTATTGTCCAGACATCTTATTTGATCCAACCAACTATTTTACTTGAAACTTGTATGAAAACAAAATATTTTATATTGATTGCAGGAGGACAAATGGAACAACCATGCTAAAATCAATTGAACATGACTCCATGAGTGGGAGACATGTTGGAAGTACCTCTGGGATGACTATTACAAGTGGCAAATCAGATATTTGGCCATGGGCAGCCCATGAAAATCAGGGATCTAGAAGCTGCGAAAATTCCCAATGGGAGAAGAAAGACCAAGGCAAAAGCATTCTTTAGTTAAATAACATATGTGAGGAGGTAGGACGCTACCTAGTATGTTGGGGAAGATGAGACTATTGATTTTTTTCTTGTTGTTATGAACACTACTAATCGAGTGTGAGGCAAGAGGAATCTGCTAGAGTTGAAGGACATTTCTAAGGAGGAGTTTTCCAAGTAGACCCTCATGGATTCATGGTCAAGCTAGGGGATGAATCAGGAAAGTGATTTTGGCTACCCTATTATATGGTTGGGAGGAACGTGGCTGTTCGGTTTGTCTTTCCGCGGATTGGATTTAGATATGTTAAATCTTACCCTTCTTTGTTTTGAACGATTTTGTATATCTAATATGATTCTCTGTCTGGGTTAAGATGAAATAATTCCCATGTAGGACATATATTTGTTGTATGGAGTTTATAATCAAAGACCAAAATTTGTAGAATGGGGCATTCCGGACTAGAATTCTATGCAAAATGATCTATGCAAAATAACTTGAAGATTTGGTGTATATCTAATTATGTGGTTAAAAATATTGGGCAGAAGTATTTAAATATGAATGAACTTGAAGAAAGAATAGTTCTACTTACAGGTGTAAGCTTATCCCTGTAATTGAAATTCTGGACATAACCATTTATGTACAAATGAGCTAGGAAGAATTAGATCTAATCACATGCATACTTTTACTTCTGTAGTTGAAATAGTAAGCAAGTATATCTATAATTAAGTGGAAATTTGAGCAAGTCTTTACACGTAATTTCCATCAAGTTATATCTCGATATTTAATCAATATAGATATAGTTACAGAAAGTTGTTGTCAAGATTTTGAGCAAACAACTATGTCACTAGGAGATCAACTGCCTCTCGTATAAAGGAACTTCTAAATCGAAAGGTCTTGAAAAACCCTCTGTAAAATTTATAACAGTACCAAATTAAACTGAATAATTCGTTGTTCCATTATAACATAATACAATAGTAAATTACTCCATAAGAATGAGAACTTGAAGACGAATTACAATGAACATAAATCACAGGCTGATGGAACTTTTAATGTTTGCGCTCCTTTCGTACAGAATAAAAAGGACCCCAATTGAAGGAATATACACAGTATGGAGTAAATTACAAAAAACCCATTAAATATGAGCACATATGCGAAACTCTCCACTCGGAGATCATGACAGTGGACGGTTTGGAATTAGGAAAACACAAAATAGCATAAACATCAAATGATACACAAGCATGTATATATATAGTGTTCTAGAATAAGTATAGAATTGTAATATAATCCAAATCATTATGTCTATTCATGCTGATTCCAAACGAATATCACCATTTCCTTTCCAGTAGGGCATATTGACATTAAACATAGGAAAGGTCAAAAGGAAACAAAACAATATGGTATACTATAAATCATAACAACATTCTGAACAAGATAGCCCAGGTAATTAGATTTTAGGGTATGGTGAGATCCGCATGGTGAATGATTAAAACAGTCTTTTAATTTGAACAAAAGAGAGAGTAAAAAACATGTACATAAATTATTGTATTATAATAATTGTTTCCCAATGGTTTAAGTCACTTTGAAAATTATTTCCCCTCCCAAGATGATAGGAATACTAAGGGAAACGATCTTGTTGACCACATCTCAGTAGTAACATGGACAGTTCTAACTCCTGAAGGGTTACAAAAGGGAGCTCATATACATTTTTACGCCGAGTATGCAAGTGAGTAGCTAAGACCTTTAGATAGACGACAACCTAGGGGAAACCACCATATCTGATGATTAGTAAACTGTTACACAAAGACAATGTAAGAAAAACATGATTTAAGTACAAATGTCTATAAATACATCATACCAACACTTTACTTAACTTCTGAACTCGTGGCACATGATCGTTTCCTTGACATTTTTCGTCTGGATAGTTTTCCAGGCCCGTGGGTGAAGGAGACAATACATACTGATGGGTACCCTTGCATCAAAATAGGGCCCATCATTAATGATATGTTTCAACTCTTAAAATGAATGATATAGTTGTGGTAAAATAAAATTCTATACACAATATTCTTTAGTAACGAAAATACAGTAATCGACCAAATCATAATTTCATTCTGTAGGTGAACAACAAGAATGTGTATTTTTAGGCGGAATAGAGCTTAATCCACCATTCAAACTAGGAGTACCCTGACTATGAGTCTGGGCTACCTGAAACCCTTTTTCACAGAATCACTTAGGTCAATAATGTAAATGCAGAGAATGCTTCAACCAAGATTTTGGTAATTAACCCCAGAATAAATAATTCCCTCAGATTCAAGAATACTCAGATATGAATTTTGGTTCACAACAAAGAGTTACAAAACCCTATATCCCGAACCTAGATAGGTAGGGATAACTATCCTTTGCAGTAAATAGAAAACAATCGTTGACAACCTCAAGGAAAAGGCCATTGCAACAGGGTTAAGGATGGCTCCGAGTGTAATGCAAGGAAGTTTGACAAAAGAAGAATTCCACTGAAAGAAAATGAGGGAGAACACAGAACGATAACTTGGCACGGACAAATTGTTGCAAAAAAATTATAATCTTCCTATTGAAATAACCAGGGTATTAATGTTTGAAGTTTAGAGAAGAACTTACTCAGAATGTAAGACATGTCATTTGCAATCGGATGGAGGCAACCACCAGGGCCACAATCGTCACCTCTAAAACCCCTCGACACACAGAGCATCTCTAAAAGAAAATAAAGAACTTGGAATGACAAACCCTGAACCCCCTCAAAACCTAAACGATGCCTTGTCGCCTCGAATTAATTATCGATAGTATGAAGGACATGTGATCCACGTGACCAGGGAAAGGTCGGCGTGACACTTCGAGTATAGAGCCAAGCAATTTTAGTATGACCAGTAGACTGACTTAATGATGGTTGCAGAGATTTTAATACCCTGACAGGGAATTCCTTTCCCATTTGAAGAATGTCGCTTCTATACCCCCTCCGATAGGTCTTAGGTAATGGTTGGATTCTCGTTGTCATAGGAACACTAGTGACATGACATCGAGCTTTCAATTCGACCAATATTTGAGTTATGAGCCTTTAAATGACCAATACCTAGAGGCTCGTGACATTCATCGATCCTTAACCCGACCCTTGGCCAAGTTGTTAGGAACCAAAGATATCTCCCTAGAAGAAAATTTTCGAGAACACTTGGGTGTGATTATAGTATGGAGACCTTATGCAAAATAGGGTGAGTATAGTATGGATTGCATAAAGTTTACTTTAATCTTTTAGTCCCTATGCCTAAAGGTTTTATCTCTTTTTTGCTAAATCCTTGGGGCTTTCCATTATAATCTTCCCACTCAAGGTAAGACATGATGACATACTTCGAACAACATGGGGTAAGGATAATTTAGGAGTTATATAGTAAAATAAATTCTATAATAAAGTTCTATATCAAAGTTGTATAGTAGAATTATTATCGCTAACGGATTCCTTTCTGCCAAGTAAATTGTGTAAACAAAAGTTTTTTTTTGTATGGTATTATGAGGTTCATTACACATGAATCAAGTAATGAGTGTTGTGAACTAGATTAAGGAGTATGGATATGGTATTGAGAATAAGAGAGTTATTGAGAAAGTGATGAGAAGTTTACCCAAGAAGTTTAAGGATTTAATTCAAATGCAAATTGATGAATTAAGTGGTTCTCTTGTTGCTCATGAATCTAAGATATCTAGATATGAATAAGGATCATTGGAGCATGCTTTCAAATCCCAACTGCATGTTACCAGAGGCAGAGGCATGGGAAGGTTTTATACTCATGGAAGAGGAGGTTGATTTTCTAGTCGAAGGGACAACAAAGACGAATCATATTCTGAGCAAAAGTCCCAACAGAATCCTCCTACTTTAAGAGGGAACACCAACAAGCCCTGGCAGCAAGAAAATCAGAGGTTTGATAAAACTAAAGTACAATGTTATTATTGTAATAATTTTGGGCATTTTCCTAACAAATGTTGCAAGAAGCAGGAAGATGTTGGAAAGAAGTCTACACATATCACAAATGAGTCTGAGGATCATCAAAATCCTGTGTTTTTGACCTGTAATGTCACTTAGGAAAGTGAAAATGATATTTGGTTTTTGACTAGTGGTTGTAGTAACCACATGAGTAGTAATAAGGATTTATTTTCTTCTATTGATACTAGTATTCAGTGTAAAGTAAAACTGGGAAATGATTGTAAGGTTATAGTTAATGGTAAAGGTGTAGTTCCAGTCTACACTAAGAATAATCAGAGAAGAAATATTGATGATGTTTATTCCGTGCCTCGTTTAAAATGAAATCTTATTAGTGTTGGACAGATGATGGAGAAAAAGTACAGAGTGTTCTTCAAGAACAAGGTATGTACAATCTATGATAAATTACCCAACAAGGAATTGATTGAAAGAGTAGAGATGACTAAGAATAGAATGTTTCCACTTGTTATGGAAAATGATTTGACTGGTTCTTTGAATGCTTATAAAGCTGGAAGTTTAGATGAATATTGGTTATGGCATTTGAGACATGGTCATTTACATTTTGGTGGCTTAGATCTATTATAGAAGAAACGTATCGTAAAGGGGTTACCTTGTATTCCACAACCTACAAGCTCTTGTGGGAGCTACATACTTGGAAAACATCATAGAGAGAAATTTGTTTCAAGTGTTTCATACAGAGAAAAATCTCCATTAGAAATTGTCCACACGGATTTGTGTGGACCTATGTGAACAACTTCTTTGAATGGTAGTGTTTATTTTATGACTTTTATTGATTATTTTAGTAGGAAGACTTGGTTGTATTTGTTGAAGCAAAAATCTGAAGCCTTTGAAGTTTTCAAGAGGCTTAAGTCTATGGTTGAGAATGAGAGTGGTCATACCATTAAGATCCTTAGGTCTGACAGAGGAGGAAAGTATAAACTAAATGAATTCATTGAATTCTCTGATATTCATGGAATTAAAAGAAAGTTTAATGATCGATATACTCCACAACAAAATGGAGCGGCTGAAATGAAGAATCAGACCATCATGGATATGGCTCGAAGCATGTTGAAAGAGAAGCATATTTCAAATGAATATTGGGTAGATTTGGTTCTTTTTTTTTTTTTATCTTGAATAGAAGTCCGACCAAGACCATTAGGGATCGTGTACCTCAGGAAGCCTGGGATGGTAAACTTCTCAATGTTTCTTATTTCATAATTTTTGGATGTGTTGATTTTTCCCATGTACATGCAAAAATGAGGAGGAAGTTGGATGACAGAAGCGAGATATGTATCTTTATTGGATATAGTGAAGAGTCTAGGGCATATAAACTCTACAATCCCATCACCCATAAATATGTAATCAACATAGATGAAGCTTGGAATGGAAGCATTGACAAATCAATTTTAGAGGGACTTGTGTTACCCCGTGAAGATGATGATGAAGGTGAGAAGGCTGAAGGAGATGGACAGATGGTTCCACATGAACATACGCCTATAGCAAGAAGTCCTACAAGGGAAGCACCATATTTCAGCCCATATCAATTTAGAACGCCAAGAACTCATGAGCGTGGTGAGCCATCTGGACATGGTGGACATCAAACATATTCACATGTAAGTAGTGATTCAAATCCTACTTTAGCTTCATTGAAAAGTAGATTTAAAGGTCATAAGACTAGAAGCTTAAGAGAATTATATGATCAGAATGAAGAAGCAGATCAGATTTCAAATTTTGCATTAATGGCATGTGATCCTGTAAGTTTTAATGAAGCTGCTAAAGAGGATGTTTGGATAAAAGAAATGGATGAGGAGATTGATTCGATTGAAAGAAATAACACTTGGGATTTTGTTGATTTACCTGAAGGTAAGAAGAGAATTGGTGTTAAGTGGGTTTATAAGACTAAGTTGAATGCAAAAGGTGAATTTGAAAAGTACAAGGAAAGACTTGTAGCTCAGGGGTTTAGTCAACAACCTGGCATTGATTACATTGAAACCTTTGCTCCTGTAGCAAGAATTGACACAATGAGGATGGTCTTAGCTATTGCAGCTCAGAATATATGGATCATGCATCATATGGACGTTAAGTCTGCATTCTTGAATGAATGTTTGGAAGAAGATGTTTATATAAGACAACCTCCAGGTTATGAGATTGATAAGCATAGAGATAAAGTTTACAAGTTAAGGAAAGCTTTATATGGATTGCAACAGGCATCCAGTGTATGGTATAGCAGGATTGATGAATACTTGATTAGTGTTGGATTCAATAGAAGTCCAAGTGAGCCAATCATGTATACAAAGATAAACCAGGGAGGTAAAATTTTGATTGTATGTTTGTATGTTGATGACCTGATTTTTACTGGAGATCTATCTTTATATGATTTTAAAAATGACATGAAAATAGAGTTTGAGATTCTTGATTTAGGATTGATGAAATATTTCCTTGGAATTGAAGTGGATCAATCTGATGATGTCATTTTCATTTGTTAAACTAAATAAGCAAATGAAGTATTGAAAAGGTTTACAATGCTCAATTGTAAACCAGCTACAACACCAATGGCAATTGGTACCAAACTTAACAAATATGATGAGGGATCATATGTTGATCGAACTCTGTATAAGAAATTGGTTGGAAGCCTTACATATTTAACAAAAACAAGACCTGATGTTATGTTTGTGGTTAGTTTAATTTCTAGATTCATGGAAACTCCGAAGAGTGCTCATTGCCAAGCAGGAAAGAGGATCCTAAGATACATTGCTGGAACAATTGATTTTGGTATCCGATACACATCAAGCTTGAACTTTAAGTTGATCGGATATACTGATAGTGATTTTGCAGGTTCCATTGATGATAGGAAGGGCACATCTGGTTATGTGTTCAGTCTTGGATCTGGAGCAGTGGCATGGGCATCAAAGAAACAACCCATAGTGACTTTATCTTCTACTGAGGAAGATTATGTTGCAACACCAACAACTGCATGTCAAGTTGTATGGATGAGAAGAATCTTGAATGAATTAATGCATGAGAAGAATGGTGCAACTCAAATTGTCTGTGATAATAAATCTCCCATTGCACTATCAAAGAATCACGCTCTTCACAAGAAAAGTAAGCACATTGATACGAGGTATCATTTCATTCGAGAGCTGGTAAATGGTAAATAAATTTCTATTCAGTCTGCAGATCTGAAGAACAATTTGTAGACATATTTACGAAACCTTTGGGAAATGAATTGTTTAAAACTCATCGAAACAACATTGGGGTCTGTAAGCTGTAATGCATTGTTTACAACAAATTTTGTTTTACATATTTTAATTTGTTTTGCTCTGAAATGATTAAGAGCGAGTATGTCAGTATGTAATCATTTCACCGCCTCTGTGTAAACGGTGCATCGATGGTTGTCCTGACCCTTCAAGACTCAAGGTTTAAGCACCGATCACCATTTTGTCTTGCATTTCTTAAACAGTGGCCGCCTTGACCTTTGAAGGCAACCACATACCATCACCACCTTGATTAGAAACTTAAATACCAAAGGGACAATTTTTTGTGTTTAAATACCTGAAACAAATTGTAATCCTTAGATCTTGAAAACATTTTTGAATCGAATTCTCTATTGTGCATTTAGAG
>ML791471.1:328302-341527 GCA_009831015.1 Picea engelmannii
TTGAGTTTGTAAACTCATTTCATTCATTGATGAAATTAGTTATATTTCTTTCAATTTGAATAAACGCAGTAATTATTTGGTTTTACCGATTGCCAACCCCGTCCCACTTTTATTCTAAGTTCTTTAAAAGTGAGTGAAGTTCTTTAGTTTCAAAACCCCGAACCCTAAGTGGTGGGCCCAAAGCTTATTCGCGTTTTTTGCAATTTGACACTTGGGGCCCACAGCCCGTTCGCATTTCGCCATTCCACGATCAGCCTCAGTTTTCCACAAATTTTACAGTACTCAGGATCATCAAGGTCTAGTTCGGAAAATCTCCAAATCACGCTAAATCTACCCAACATGAGAGACACAGACAATGCCACAAAGTTCACAGACAACTTGAGAATTTTGAATTCTCACCAATATCCCTCCATAGTCACCAAGAAGATCAACACCATTTTGTTCTTCACGGTGGGACTCAATATACAATATTGTCCACCGGGTGAGATGTGTAAAGGATACTATGTGGGAAGATATGTTGCATCCGTAAACAACCAGTCCTTTATTCTTCCCCAACTTGCACTTCTCTACGCTGCCTACAACAACAATACGGGAGTTTTTTCCCAGGATTTTCCCAGCAAACCAGCTTTGGAGTTCAACGACACGGATAAAAATATCTCCATCGACATGAATCGTTTTTTCAACTGCATTCCTTACAATGCAAACATGAAGCTGATTTTGCAGGACACAGGCATTATGGACAAAGGCATTATCGGATTCAAAAATCATCCCGTTCACATCCAGGGCTACAATTTCTTCTTGTCTGTCGGGGATTTGGAAACTACAACCCCAATACAGATCATTCTTCGTTTAATCTCGCCTATCCAACTATGTATAATATAGTCGGTATACCTAAAGGAAGTTGAGAAGATTTGAGGTTCAAAGCTGATAATCTGGGTAAATTATTTTTAAAACTTTGTAGTCGATAATTTTATACTCTTTGTGCTTGCAAATAATCTGAAATATTGTTGGTTTACATGTGTGTGGTTCATTCACTTTAATAGGGAAGTGCACACTTCTTAGGGATGCATTGCATGTTAGAATATGTAATTCTTATTTGTCATGTTAGAATATGTAGTTGTTATTTGTATTAAATTTGTATGAGAACAATCTTTAAAAGAGTGGTTTGATCTCACAGTTTAAGAGATTGTTAGATAATTGTCATGTTAGAATATGTAATTCTTATTTGTATTAAATTTGTATGAGAACAATCTTTAAGAGAGTGGTTTGATCTCACAGTTTAAGAAATTGTTAGATAATTGGCTGTGAGAAAAATTCTCTCAAACTAAAACTAAAATAATAGTGTGAGGTTGAAAAGTTGTCAAGATGATGATTAACCTCATTATTTATTTATGTATAATACTCAACTAGCTCATTTTAATATGGTATCAGAGCGGGATTGGTCAGGGTTCCCTCCTGGGAGTGCCCAGTAACATCGGGAGAGTAGAGAAATAGTGTGTTTTATGTGTAAATATTTTTKCATGAYTGTGTGTYAGGGAGCGATCTCTAGTTTGCTGGAAAACAGAACMTCGTAGAAAGATAACTTTAGTGTTTCTTGTGGATCTCATTTTGGTGAATGTGATGGGATTGAAACTCCKTTGMAGTGTTGCTGAGTGGCGGAATTKGTTGAAGGTTGAKTTTGYRTGCTTKCCCTCGTGGTGCTTTAGGAGTATACAAAACGTTTTTTTGTTCTGTGTGGATCTACGGCTGATTTGGAAAAAAATGATGTGGCTGAAATCGGTACTGAATAAGAAATACAAAACATTTTTTYGTTCTGTGTGGATCTACCGCTGATTTGGAAAAAATTGATGTGGCTGAAATCRGTACTGARTAAGAAATTGACACTAGCTATAAARGRACCAAYGAAGTTGAGGATCATTAAATCGAAATTACCTGAATCGTKCACAATATCGTGGACAATGTATCCCTTGTCGAGTAATCATTGATTATGTTAAAATTGTGCCATTTTTTGTTTAAGAAAGTGCCGATGGTATTGAAGAGAAGATTGCAGATTTTTTTTCTGGATGGCTCTGTAAAAATTCTACAATGGTTGGTTGACATGCCCATCGAGTTGGAGGGCCATATTCGGTCAGGATATACTATTTTTACTGCTTTTATTGAATTGAAGCAATTTATGTGGGAGAAGTTATTTGCAAAACTGTGAATTACAAAGTCACAACCATGACCAACATAATCGAAGCTGCCCGGATCATTGATGTCAGCTTTGAAGAATGTAAGTCTCTCTTCGTTTGTCATGAGTGACAAAATATGATGAGTTTTACTCATTCATTGGATGTCTGAACGTGGCGTTCACACATAGTATCCCTGAAGCAGAGCATCTCTTCTAGGAGCGGATGTAACTTCCTTCTCTCGCAGTTTTGTCTATCGAGTAAAATATTGGTGTGTCAAGAGGTTAGCGTTGGTTTATGTTGGTGAGGTTTCTCCTGCCTACAATATATTTTTTTCTTCATAGGTGATGGTTAGTCTATTTATATCTACAATGATATCTAGACAGAATGATGTGATCGTAATGTGAGAAATAAAAAAAAATTAATGTCTTAGAATCGTGAAAGAATGTATTGAACCTTATTGATCTCTACTAATTCAATATTCTAATAATTATTTTTGTTAGAATTAGCTACTTCAACATATAATAACATATAATAATAGTTGAAACATGGATATTCAAGATAATCATGAATGATTGCAATGGGAGACGATGAGACTGATCTTAGTGTTGTAATGAGTTTGTATATTGAACATATAGTTGGTTACATTTGTGTTGATGTAAAGCAGTTTTGTATGCTTGTTGTACCTCAATTAATGATGCATATATGATGCATAGGGTGCATGATTGGTTGTACCTACACCCCAGAGTTTTGTTCCAAGTTGTATTGCTTCATCATAGGAAAGTTAGTTCTCCATGTTTGTTGTAAGCCTTGATATTGAGGAATACGTGTTGTGGTGCGGATTCTCACATGGTTATTCTATTATGCATAGAGAGGATGTTTGACAGCTATACCATAGCATAAGCTTGATGTTGAGTAGAGAAATTGAATCTTCAATTAAGGGGGGGAATGTGACATGGATTTATCTCATAATGTGATGGACCGTACCCTTGTATCTCATTTGTTTAATTTATTTTTATATGGACATCAATGATCATTTGATTGCAGTAACTAGTTTGTGCATGTACAAGAGGAAGAAGTAGAAACTTGAAGGATAAAGTCCATAGTGAATAAATAATATTCAAAGAGAAGCAGATGGCAAGGAAGTAATGAAGATGACATCAGTGGAAGTCTTGTGGCAGAAGTGAAGTGAGGATGGAGATTAAGCCAAGTATTCATTAAGGGAGAGTGTTGTAATATGTAGTTTTTACTTGTCTTAATCTTGTGTGAGAACATTATGTTTGTAGCGTAGAGAAAAATCTCTACTAGAATGGTTTGATCCTACAATTTAGTAGATTGTTAGATAATTGGTTGCGAGAGAGATTCTTTCCAACTAAGAATCAAAGAATAATGTGAGGTTGACATATTATATGAAATGGGTGATTGTGCGATATCTATCTTGAAACAATCTTGTTGTAGTTTGTTGTATTTATATGTATTCCTTACATTAATTCAATAGATTAGTTGATGCTATTATTTGTGTTTAATACTCTACTCTGAGTGCATTGATCTATAGGGAATCGAATGCAAGCCTCCACTGGAAATAGAAGACTACAATGGAGTGTCAAACAAATGTAATGTGAGACATTGAAATTTCTAGTCACAAATAAATTTATTAAAATTAATTTTGTTATTCTCACAAATATTTGAAAACAATATCTCACAACCATGGATATTTTGTCACATCACTTCCCCATGAACAAAAACGAAAATTGAAATGTAAATTTGTAATAATTTAAAAAATATATCTAATTTTAAAAATATTACATTTAATTATATATTTTAAAAATCTTTGAAAACACTTCTTCCATTTTTGTAAAATGAACAAAGTAATATCATTTTGTAGGTTGTGTTATATTGTCTCGATTGCTCTATTGCCTTCTTTGGAAGGTACTAATAAAAGGGTCTATTTCTGTCTTTACTTAACCTTCTTTTCTTCCCCTTATTATGGATTGAAAAAATCTCTAGGTTTACTTACTCTATGGAGCAATGATGATGCATGTCTACCTTGTGTCGTGTGCATGCATACCATGCTATATCTCTAGTTTATTGTTCGTTCCCTACTCCTCTCTTGGTTATGTCGTAGCAAAGTCAAATCCGACCATATGGGGTGATAGGGTGTGGATCCTATCAAGTGAAAATAGTCACATGTGCCGCTTTGAATGAAGCCTCTATGAGTTGTTTGTTTAAGGATCAATATGATACTTCAAGAAAATAAATGCATGTCAACCACATGTCGGGTTGTACACAAAAACCAAGTTCTCACATAGTGCCTCAATGGTGAAAAATAATCCCCATTCTCTATCTTTTTTTAGGTGAATCAAATAAAATTGGTCAAGAAATTTGTTTCTAATGATGGAAGCCATATGTTCCTTCCTTCTCGAGTGAATCAAATAGATCCACCTATATCACAATAAATATAATATCATGGGCTATTGATGCAACAACAATTGTCTCATCCAAGCCACAACTTGGTATTCTCATAAACAATTTTTTTTAAGGAAAGGTCATCCCATTTTCTAAGCGATTGGGGGGCATAAAGAATAAGGGAATAAATTGGTGTTATACTTACTTAAGCTCATGGAGGTAAGGTCGTGATCTTTAGTATCTTGAAAGTGTTGTGTGTTCTCCTGTGGTATTCACAACTCCATACCTCATTCCTGTAAGTATACCCTTGGTAGCAATAAATGTATTCATTGTTACTCGTAAATTAGGTGTTTGTTAAGTGGAGGAGTTAGGGCTTTAAAAAACTTTGCAATATATCTTTTACATTAGATCTTTGTTTCTTCCCTTTAAAGAGTTATATTTTAAGGTAAGGTCACTTATCTTTGATGTAATGACTCGTATAATGTTGATGACTAGAGAGATAAGAGAGAGAAGACATATTAGTTGGATAGTATGTCCCTAAGCGTAGATCAAGTAAGGTCCCAGAGCTAAGAGGTCGTTTATTTCTTCCCCTCAAATATATCTTTATTACATCTCTGGAGTTTTTTCTGATTATTTATTTATTCCTCTCAAATAACTCCATTATATTATTTTGAAGTTGTTTATTTCTTCCCCTCAAATATATCTTTCTTGCATCTATGGAGATTTTCATGATTATTTATTTATTCCTCTCAAATAACTCCATTATATTATTTTGGATTAGTTTGTGAGACTTATGTAGGATCCTCAAGGAAATAATCAAACATGAGCTTGTCTTGCACCCCCATCCATATCTAAGGATATTATTTTGTGGCGAGGGCTCACAAAAACACAGGTACCTACTCGAAATCCATTAAACCTTACCTTACTTTACTTATTTCTCCCCACCTTATTCATATAAGGAAGGAAGGGCTTGCACCCCCTCCATAAATAGAATCTCACTTTATTCTTTGGGCTAGATATGGTTCCTTACCACACTACATGTCTTCAAATAAGTTACATATTTATTTCTTGGTAGATATTCTTGGTTTTTGGCATATATAATTATATATTGAATTTATCTTACCTCAACTACCTTAATCACTTAGTTAACCAATGAGACCAGGTAGTCATACTCAATTATCAATGTAAGGTAGAGATCAGAGACCTAATTTAGGAGCTTAACTTGATACCTAGGTCAGCATAAGACCCACTTGATACTTTGTCCCAATAATTATCAGTAGACTAGGTAACACCCCTTGACAAGGTTGAAGTAATAACTGTACGAGAAGTAACCTAGTAAATAGAGGGGGTAAATAAATAGAGATAGCGATAACCCAATAATTAGGGAGAAACTAGTAACTAGAACTAGAAAAAACCAAGCCCCTTATCATGGCCTAGTAACTCCTAGGGCCTTTGAGAGAATAATATATATATATCTCAAACTTATTATTATCCATCTAGGATTCACTCATGCTTTTGTGACCAAGACTCTAAGTTGTGTCATCTCTTATTTTTTCACCCTTCTTATAAATGGTTCAACATCCCACTTTTTTTAAAGAAAAAGGAGGAATAAGATAGGGATACCCACTATCTCCTCTTGTCTTCTCATTATTATTATGTTAAGGGCTTGGAATACTATTTAAGGCAGCCTTAGTATGTATAAGACTAAAAGAAATAAATTTGGGCCCTTCCTGTAACATCACTCATCTACTATTTGTAGATGGCATTCTCATTTTTTGTGAAGGAAAAAGGGAATTAGTGGACAATATTAATGAACTCTAAACCTTTTCTATAAATAAACATGTATGAAAGTCAATAGATAAAAATGTTTCCTTGTCACTTGATGCCTCTTTGATTTACGAAGACATAACATCTCACAACTTCTCTCCTTTAGTTAGCGGATATTGAAGTTGGTCTCAAATACTTGGTCTTTTTCTTGAAGCAAAATCGTTATCAGAGGAATCACAAGTTATGGCTACTAGAAAATTTAGAAAGGAAAGTAAACAACCGGTGCAATAAATGGATCTCTAGAGTAGGAATATTGATCATAGTAGAGGTAGTTCTTGAAGCCATAATGGTCTACTAGATGTCTTTAGCCTAGATTCCAAAAGGGATTTTAGGAAAAAATAAACAACTCTTCTTTTGTTTTTATGGTCTAGGGACTTGGACAATCAAACAATGTTTTTAGCCTCTTGGAAATGGTTAGCCACTCCTAAATCCATTGGGAGATGGGGTTTAAAAAATAATTTATTTTTTTTCTAAAGCCTTTGCATGAAAAAAAGTTTTGAGTTTTATATAAGGTACATTCCTATGGACACAAGCAACAAAGGAAAAATGTTTTCCCCATGAATCAATTATGGATTAGAAAAAAAAAAAACTCAAGAAATTTCAAAATTGCTCCATAATTTGGAAATCAATTCTAGATGTTTTTCCCTTGACTTGAAACTCTTTAATATGGAAAATTTGTAATGGTCGATAAGTTCCCATTGGTAAATATCCATATATTAGCTACAAGAATAGTCATATTCTCTCTATTCTCATCGATGAAGTTCATAGATTGGGTCTCTACTCTTTAAATCAAGTAATTATAGGGTAAAATCATGAAGATGGGTAACACTTTTTCTTGTTTTATGTGATCTTTTGTTATATTTTAACAGGTTATTCAACTTTCGATAAACTATATGTCGATTTGGCAATTGTTTGACACTATGTTCCTTAAAATTTAAGTGAAATATAATGAGTTATTTTTTCCCAGAACAATGTATCCATTATTAAACTTTTGTTTTTGACAAATGAAAGATACTGCAACAATATAGAGAGACTTTATTTTGTGATGACTATAGTTTTGAATCTAATGGATGAATATTATAATTTATAGAATTTTTTTAAGTTGACCAATCTGAAAACGTTACATAGTTTAAACACATGTTTTCCTCCACCATGTATCTATCTTAATTTTTACTTAAAAGTAAAATCTAGAAATACCCTTTTGGAGAGAACAATTTAAGGATTATGAATATAAATTTTCCATAATTTTCCATTGTGTGTTTTTATAGATATGGATTTTTCATTTCACTGAATCATAGTCTCACCTAAAAATATTATGTAGTGATTTTTTTATAAAATTAAATAAAATTAGATAAAAGCAATGAAAATGAAAAAAAATTATATCCAATGAAATTAGATTCAATTTTAAAAATGTTGGTATCAATTCTGAAACTAAATTATGAGTATTTGTAGGAGTCTGCTACCTCTAAAGATCAACTAAGATGGAGAGAATTTGCAGTCTCCTGCAAATAGTCCCATTTTTAGGTTGTCAATCGAAATATTCTTTCGGCCGAAACCTAGCTTTTAACATAATCCATTAAAAATTATTGTTTTGGCCAAAAATACTTTCGGCCGAAATATGCTTACCACAGGAAAATAATTCATATGAAAAACATTGTACATGAATTTCGAGGGCACTATTCAATTTGACGGTACAAATTTTCGGTCGAAATTGTTTTCAGCCGAAAAAATTCATAGCAACATTTTTTAGGCAGAAAAATTGCCTCTAGGAATTTTTAAGACCTGATTGTCATGAAAGTGTTACCCATCTTCATGAATTTACCCTATAAGAATTAATCAAACAACATGGAAAAGTCAGTGGCTCTCCCAACAATAAATTGACCTTGGCGCTGAATATGCTAAGTTCCTTTCTACATCTCTCATAATAGGAAAATCATCTTGTTTTCTCCCTAAACCCATCAAGTTCCTACAAACGAAGGATATGATATAAATATCTATCCCAAGAAAATAGCTAAGAGAAGTTTCCATGACGGGGAATGTAAAAGCTAAAGTTCACAACAAACACAAAATTTCATGTGGATGTTGATAAACAAGAAGGCTCTTACATGGGATAAGGTGCAAAAGGGAATATTTCAAGGACCTAGAAGATGTTGTCTATGGATTCAAGAAATTGAAAATAATTATCATCTTGTCCTTTCTTGCAATTTAAGTTTAGAATTTTTAAGAGAGGTAAATATAAGCAGTAGTCTAAACGTTCTACAAAATGACTCCTTTTGGACTATATTTTTTGGGGACATTTGCCTGAAATATGCTGATAAATTATTAGATCCATAGATTTAGTGATTATTTATGTATAAAAACAGTGCCCCAAGGGTTTTTCAACATGTTCAATCCATTTCTGCATTTAGAAATGGATTTTAAATAACAAAAAATAATGATTTTGTGCAAATTTATATCATCGGATTCCTACGAAAAAATTTGTTAATTATTGGACTATTCAATGCTTGGTCAAGAAAGAATATATAAGAAGAACTAAAAGTTTAGTTGTCCAATCCTCCGAACTCAAATTTTAAATCACTTCTTCCTACAATTGCTTGGGGGATTTGGATAACCATAAATTAATCTCTCTTTGAAGAGAAGGATCCAATTACTTAAAACTTTTCCCTTCAAAAAATAAATATTATTTCAAAGTTTCCTCAACACTCTAAAATTTCCCATCTTAATAAGACATTGTTAAACCTAGTCAAAGAGACATTCCATGGGCCCTCTTCTATGGGGAATATTATGGAGATCATAAATATGGGGGATTCTCCTTTCACTTGACCATTCCATCTCTTTCCTAGCTAGCTAGTATTTACTATTGGCCATGCAAATAATAATTTTTGTTAGATTATGGATCTTAAGATTGCTTTGCACATTTCGAAGGAAAAGGTCATCAAACGTATAGGTCATCACACATATACACATTTACGCTGATTCCATGAGAATTATCCAATTAATTAAATGAGCTTTAAAAATTCATATTTTCAGATCGTTTTCATTATTTCAAGTTATAGAAAACAATTCAAAATAATTATCTTATACTTTGACTTTGTCTCCAAGATGGGGAATCAAAAAAGATGATACAATCTCCAATGTTAGAGTTTCATTGGACCAAGACATATTGTAAATTGGAAAAGAAAATCATAATATCTCCTCACATAATATTTACATGAATCAACTGAATCATGGTTGTCGGGAATAAGATATGATTTTTTTATTTTTTTATTTGTAAGTAGACGATTATGATTTCTTACTCTAAGAAGTAACAGGATATGTTTTTTTTTCAATTAAAAATCATCTCTAAATATTTGTATTATATTTGTATTATATGCATATAAAATTTACAGCAGAGTGTTTTCCTGGAGTGAAACTAAAACCCCTGGGAGTAAATATTTGTATTATATGCACATAAAATTTACAGGAGTCTCTAGTAGGGGTTTTCCTTTAGTGAAACTAAAACCCCTGGGAGTAGAGAGTCATCAAAATTTTTTATCAACATTCTGTAAGAATGTAGAACGCCCGGGAATAGAGAATCATCAAAATTGTTTATGAACATGTTATAAAAGTTTTGTATCCAAAATTCTAAAAAAAAACTTAAAAAAAGGAGACAGTATAAAGCTGTCTAAACTGCCCATGATTGTGCATGTTATAAAAAAATCTAAGAAAGAAATTTGTCCAAGTATGTATGTTGGAATGGCATATATAAGACCGAATGTGATGTAACCTTTAAGAGGAACATAAATTGTAAAATGAGGAGAAACTTGTAAAATGGTACTGAATAAATTCGGTTAACTAGATTTAAATACACTGGGAGAGAAACTAGAAGCGACCATTATGCTGTTCGGACTTTGTAAATATTCACCTCCATAAACAAAATCAATAGTTGTTAAATATATTGTACCCTCAATAGTATGACCGTACACTGCCAGCTGTACTGGACAGTTGTACTTTCTATTTTTGTCTTGCTTGAGCATATATAGCTCAACCATCTTACATTGTAACTATCTCTTCAGTTCTATTCTATACTTCTTCATACATTTGAATATACTATTATTTTCTCTCTGCATTTCTCTGTCCTTCATAATTTATCATGGTATCAGAGCTACAACAGTAAGCCTCTTCATACAGTCGGGAGAGAAACTCGATCCTCTCAGTGTAGAGCCTCACAGATCTTGAGAGCATGCGTCACAGACTTTTCACAAGGTTTGGAAAGCTGTCTGCAATACTCTTTAAAGATCGTCGTGAGAAGCTAGCAGAGTAAGCAGAGATCGCAGAAGAAGAAACCTGCACAATTTTCTCAAAGAGCCGTCAAAGATTGACGTAGAACAGCTGCAGAACGAAAGAAGTTTAAAGAACTTGAAGATTTCGCTTCAATTCATTAAAGATTCAAGCAGAAGGCTGAATCGTTTAAAGATTTTTTGAAAATAGCTCAAATCTGTCAAAGATTGTAGAAGATCATGAAGAAACCGTGAAATTCTTTCAAATCTTTGAAAGATTCACAGATCTTTTCTTCCGCAGGAGAAAATTCCGTTAAATTCGAGAAAGATCGCATCAAACACGCAAAGAACAACCATTAAGACGGCAAGAGTCATCTTGCGATCAGATATGAGGTGGGAAACCGGTCCAGAAGGGACGAGGAGAGCGCGGAAAAGGTGAAAGCATTTCAGCCGTCAGATCTTGCGCAAAGGACCGACAGCTGTTGGATCAGCAAGAAGGTGCACGACGGTTAGTCGTTTGGAGTGCACAGGAGAATTTTTCCCTTGAGAAATCCCGACGTCATCTTGACCATTCGTCAAGAGACACATGCCGATATCCTATCCCATCGCACAATCGGGAATCGGGAGTTGGAGGAGCGAAAGAATCCTCTCTCTAAAAACTCTGATACGCGAAATCCCGAAATGATCACAGCCGTCCATTTCAGAGGACAGGTGGCAGCAGATCAACGCATCGTCATATCGGCATTTCGTAGTTCGGGGTTTCAAGCTGTCAAAGAAATTTGACATCGCAACTTGCGAAATCGCGATACGTGATATCCCGATCAGATCTCAGCCGTTCATCTCCCCTGGACACGTGGCGCACATCGTAGCACCTGTCGGCATTTCGACATTTGGGGTTTTAAGTTGTCAAAGAAATTTGACATCGCAACTCACGAAATCGCGATACGTGAAATCCCGATAAGATCTCAGCCATCCATTTTGGCCCGACACGTGGCAGACATCGAGGCCACTATCGGCATTCGACGTTTCCACTTGACAGACACATTGTGTCAACGGAGCATCGCAAGTCGCGATATCTCGAGGAGGCATCAGGACCGTCCATCTCTCTCGGACGCGTGGCGCAAATCCGACGACTCGAAAAAAGTCCCAAAGAGGAAAGTGCCATGGGAAAATCGGGATTCGGGAAATTGCGAAACCTAAGAACAAGTGATCGGGTTTCTTTCCAGTGAAATCCCTGAGGCAAATCTGAGCCGTTCATCTTTGAAGGACACGTGGCAGAAATCGAAGCTTTTGGGAAAAGTCTCGATAAGCGATTTCATCAGCTTTTCGGGATTCGACATTTCGCGGATCCTACAGACAAGAGGTCCGGGACACATCATATCGCGAAATCGCGAGGAGTGATCACGACCGTCCATCTGTTGAGGACGCGTGTCGCAGATCGAAGCCATCGCAAAAAGTCCCGATAGAACAGCGCCATCGGTAAATCGGAGTTCGGGAAATCAAAGGGACAAAAGAACTTGACATCAGAAATAGCAAAATCCCGATTCGCGAAATCCCGATAAGATCAGGACTGTCTGATCCTCAGCAGATCTGGACCATTGAAAAGTCCAAAGGCGATTCTTTCGCGTTTCGACGATTTGAAAGTCAAAGAACGGGAAAAGGCCGCAACACTTTAACATTAAAGCGCGTGGTCACATTGCAACGAGATCAAGGGCCATCTAAAGCCCGATAAGCTCCCATCGGCCATCGACGAATCGACAATCTTTGTGATTGGAGGTAAATACAAATTTTTCCCTCTATTTTTTTTAGCATTTTTTTTAAATGGCGTCGACCAGCAATCAAGGTCCGATTCTTTTGGGAAAGAATTACAAATTTTGGTCTCTTCGAATGAGGTCATTCTTGCAAGCACAAGAGTGCTGGGAACTAGTGGATCTTGGATATATGGAACCATATCCAGCCGCCCTCACTTCCATGACAAATGTGCAGAGAATTGCTCAGGCAACTCTGAGGACAAAAGAAAACAAAGCGAAATTCTGGATACAGAATTCTGTGGATGATTTGATTTTTTCGAAAATCATAGGCGCTGGTACTTCCAAACAGGCCTGGGACATCCTCAAAACGTCCTACCAAGGAAATGACAGGGTAAAAACAGTTAAACTGCAGTCCTTATGGACACAATTCGAGACTCTCAGAATGACAGAGTCCGAAACTGTAGATCAGTTCATGACCAGAGTCATGGGAATCGTGAACCAGATCCGACTCATTGGTGAAACCATCACTGATCAACGAATTGTTGAGAAAATTCTCAGAAGTTTACCAAGGAAATTTGAAATGGTTGTAACAGCCATCCTTGAATCCAAGGATTTGTCAAGATTTTCAACAGATGAATTAATTGGTTCTCTGGTGACACATGAGACGAGATTACATCTCACAGATGAGTCAATCTCAAATGCCTTCCAATCTCAATTCTCATTCAAAAGAGGGAAAGGCAGAGGAAGAAGTAGAGGAAGAGGGAACACCCAGAGTAACCCTCATAACAGTGGAGGAAATAGACAACAATATCCC
>ML791471.1:343642-373297 GCA_009831015.1 Picea engelmannii
GCCATGCAATCTGAGTTTGAGATGACAGATCTTGGCATCATGAAATATTTTTTAGGCATTGAGGTTCATCAATCAGCCAAAGGCATTTTTGTCTGTCAGCAAAAGTATGCAGCAGACATTCTCAAAAGGTTTCGCATGGAAGGTTGCAATCCAGCAGAAACACCCATACCTTTAGGCACAAAGTTGAGCAAGAATGATGAAGGTCCCACAGTGGATTCTACTTTATACAAAAGTTTAGTCGACAGTTTGTTGTATCTTACAACAACTAGGCCTGACATTATGTATGCAGCTAGCCTAGTTTCTAGATTCATGGAATCACCCAAGGATTCACACTGGAAAATGGCAAAACGAATTTTGAGATATGTAGCAGGAACACTACATTTTGGTTTATGGTACACTACATCTAATTGTAATCAACTTTCTAGTTACACAGATAGTGACTTTGCAGGCAGCCTAGACGACAGGAAAAACACATTAGGATATGTTTTTCAACTGGGCACGAACCTGATTTCATGGGCATCGAAGAAGCAGCCAATAGTATCAATATATTCTGCAGAGGCAGAGTATGTAGCTACTACCTCAGCTTCTTGTCAAGCTGTATGGCTCAGAAGATTATTGAAAGACATGTCACAAACAGAGAAGGATCCAACTCCTATCTTCTGTGACAACACATCAGCAATTGTATTATCCAAGAATCATGTGTTCCACAAGAAAAGTAAACACATTGACACTCGGTTTCATTTCATACGCGAGTTAGTCAATAATGGGGACATTGCACTACAATTTTGTGGTTCTAGAGATCAACTTGCTGATATTTTCACAAAGCCACTAGGAAAGTCAGTTTTTGACTTCCAGAGACAACACTTAGGCATAGTCAGTGCTTCTGATTGTAACTGTTGAGTCTAAGAGGGAGTGTTAAATATATTGTACCCTCAACAGTATGACCGTACACTGCCAGCTGTACTGGACAGTTGTACTTTCTATTTTTGTCTTGCTTGAGCATATATAGCTCAACCATCTTACATTGTAACTATCTCTTCAGTTATGTTCTGTACTTCTTCATACATTTGAATATACTATTATTTTCTCTCTGCATTTCTCTGTCCTTCACAATTTATCAATAGCTAACTGATAATCACCGCATAGAGCGAAAGAAATCGTTGTTAACAAAATAAAAATTCAATATATTCAAAAGGAGCCGTAAACAATCAAAATATGATATAATAAAAGTGAGAAAATAAACTATTCTGGATCGTCTTCCACGTGCATGAGCTCCCATACTGATTATATTAGAACAGCGAGAGCATGAAACCAGTAATATTTACCCACTCTAATTTAATTAGAGTGGCCACATGAAAACGACTAACGTATCTATCATTACACGGGAAAGAAAATTAATTACAAATACATTGAAATACGATTTAGTGGACTGTATGCAGCTATGCTATCAGTAGAAGCAGTTGAATCCCTGTGGCAGTTCAGTGACGCCCGAAGTTCCTCCAAACACTTCAGCGAAATGCTTTTGGATTCGGCGAAGTGATTGAAGGAACTCTCGGCATTGAGAACCAGTTGTGAGTGATGATGGCGAAGGTTCGTCGTTGTGGTCAATATGGATGGATAACAGGAGGGATGATCATCTTCTTAAATATTATTCTCTCTTTGTCGTTCTGATAACTTAAGGAACGACCGTTGAAACTCTAAATAGCACATATATTCATTCATTGCACTTGGATGAAAGTCTATTTACCTCACTACATTCAATGAATGAACTTGGTTCAATATCAACCATTCATCCATATTCTCTTTAGTTCAACTTGTACGATTTAAATGTAGGGATGGCCCAGATTTGAGTAACATTGGCAAGGTTTTAGCTATGTTTATCCATGGTCATTGCATCCAAAGAACCTTTCTACATTCCATTATGACCGAGAAGTGTAATTCTGTTTATGATCGACATGGAGTTGGTAAATGGAATTTAAAAAAAAAAAATTAATAACAAAAAATATTTCAATGTGGGTAATAAATAAAATATTTCAAAATGCATTTTAAGTAAAATAATTTTATATTAACTCGATATATAGAAAGAAAGTGACATAGTAACTAAAAGTGGTGCTTTTCTACTTTCCTTCACGGAGATGCCTAATTCCTTCATTGCTTAATATGGAGTTGACATGTGGCATTTAAAAATATATTAATAAGAAAAAAATAATTTCAATGTGAACCATAAATAAAATATTTCTATGTGGATTTTTAAGCACTAGCAAGCTCTGCATCTAGGGTTTCTTGAAACTTGCCGCGCACGCATACCATGGCTTCATCGGTGAAACAAGCTCCAACAAGATTTGTGAAAAAAATGGAGGAAATCCCAAAATTTCCTCTTCATCCTACATTAGCTCGATGAAAATAGTCTCATTGGGAACTTTATAGGCCTATGGAGTTTCCCCAAGGCCATGCATCACTGGCTAGTTCTAAACTAGAAGAAGATGATCTAGGGCCAAGTCTCCTCGGCTTTTTGTAGTAAGGGGTTTTTTGTTTTCATGTTCCAAAAAAAGAAGAAGATACAGATCTAATATTTTGTAGTGGCCCCTATTTCATGGGATCTTGAGGAATGTATCTAAACAAATGGACCCAATATTTCAACCCATAAGATGACATCCCCTACGTAGTTCGGTCTGGGTAAGACTCACATTTCTCCCTCTGCATTGTTGGAATGGTGAAACCCTAAGAAAGATAGGAAACTCCTTCGAAAGATATATTAATCATGCCAAACCATCAGACGACCTTCAAGCATGTGACAGAATATGTATAGAGGTAGATCTGAAAAAAGGACTACCATAGGCTATTCAACTAACCTTGGATAGTTGGTCATACATTCAACAAGTGCACTATGGACAAATTATGTTTAAGTGTAAGGCCTGTCATGAATATGGACATTTTTCTAAAAGATGTTTTCAAGTGAAATCATCCTGACCAGAGGAGAAGAATTAGGAACAATGGAAGAAACCACAAATAAAGAAAACCATATGAAAGACAACAAAAACTCCCTAGGATCATGCAAAAGGAGAAAAATAATCTGCTCCCAACACTCAAACCCCAAGCCAATGAAAATAGGTATGAGAGTTGTGTAGTTCTTAAAGAAATTGTGTAAAAAACTATGGAAGCCCAGAAGGGAAATGAAATGACAAATAAAAATCTCCAAATAAAGAGGAATGAAATGGAAAAGCAAAGGAATCTCAACCCTCGAGTAGAGGTGAGTCTCATATGACAATTGTGCCCTCCCATCCTTTGACACGGATCGCATTAAACTATGAGGAAGAGCATCAAAGAAACTCTGAAAGTTACTTGAAACTTGGAATTACCCATCCCACTAGAACAAGGAAATTCACACGAAATACTAACAGAAACAAAAAGGGAAAAGGAAGCAGATATGTTAAAAGAACTAGGAATTCAAACTACCATGGGGGAATCCTTTAGAAAAGAGGTCAAGTCAAGAAAATCCCATAACATTAATGGTGTATCCTCCCATCCCTTTAAAGGGGGGGCACACAAAAGCATATGTAAATAATGAACGTAGACTCATGGAACTCTAGAGGTCTAAGGAGAAAGGAAAAAAAAAAAGAAGTTGGAAAATTAATAAGAGTAGAAAAGCTCCTAATCCTTCTACTCCAGTAAACTAAGATGAGGTAGAAGGAAGCTCTCTAGGACAGGCAACTAATTTGGAAAGTAGGAAATGGTAAAGCCATAAGTTCGAGAGGTGCATCGGGCGACTTATGCATAATGTGGAATACAAAAGTTTTGAAACTGGTGGAATGTCAACAATCTCAAAGTTGGTTGATGGTAACTCTCTCAATTATTACGACCCGTATGAATCTCTCCATTATCAATGTCTATATTCCAAACAATTATTGGGAAAAAATTGAATGTTGGGATTCTATTTTAGATCTAGCAAAGGTAAACCCTCTCCATAACCTTATCAATGTGGGAGATTTTAACATCACAATAATCCTTAAAGAAAAACCAGGGGGATCAATAGTGAGAGACCAATTTAGGGAAAAAATTTATGATCTCATATCGAATCTGTACATATACATGATGTTCCCCCGGACAAGGGATCATTTACTCGGAACAACAAAAGGGAAATCCTTGACCACATTGCTACTAGGCTAGATCATTTCTTAATTAGCAACTCCTTCCTACCATTGTTGGAAAACAATTCCTCTTCAATCCTCCCTTAGGCAGGCTCGAGTCATCACCCAATATCCTTGGCCTTTGCTCATGAGATCAATTGGGTAGCCATTCCCTTCAATCTCAACCCTTTATGGATGGACCATCCTAATATTTYCCCCCTAGTCGCTCGTACTCGGTCCCRATGGATTTATGACTCCCARTGCACATATAGGAACAAAACCTAAATCTCACCAAATCTCCCTCAAATATTGGGCTAAAATTTTCTCACACCCTATTCACCTCAAGGTAATGGAAAAAAAAGCTAGATCCCGAAGAAGTGCAAGAGGAAGTAGAAACAATTGAAGTTCAAAAAAATGATCTAAAACTAGAGAATGAGGCACATAGAGAATACATCCATGCCTTATTAGAAGAAGAATCCATGTGGGGACTAAATTCTATAACCTTGCGGTCACAAGTGGGACATAAAAACACTGCTTTCTTCCATAGACAGACTAAAGCAAGGGAATGGATAAAGCAGATAACAAAAATAAAAATTTTGTCTGGTGAAATTATAAGTGACCTTGAATAAATAAAAAATCAAGCTACAAATCACTTCATTGAGTTTTACTCCTGAGAGGGTGACATAGACAAAGTTCTAAGTAATCACTTTATTTCCCATACCCTACATATGATTCCACAAATGGATAATCTCATACTAAACATGCCAATTAAAGAAGATGAAATATTCAAAGTTATTTAACAGTTTCATCAAGATAAAGGTCTAGGTCCTGATGGGTTTACACTGGATTTTTATAAAATATTTTGGTCTATAATAAAATTTGATTTCATCGTAATTCTCAGTTATGCCCAAAAATCAAATAGAATGGGAGGAGCTACAAAATCCTCATTATTGGTGTTAATCCTGAAAGAAAAAGGGGTTGCCTCCTTTGATAGATTCCACCCAATCTCTCTCTATAATGTTTCTTATAAAATCATATCTAAGATCATTTTTAATAGATTGAAACCCTTTCCTAATCCATTGATCCTCCCCAATAAAGGTGGTTTATTGTAGGAAGACAAATATGGGACAAATTCATCCTAGTCGAGAAAGAAATCCACTCCAGTTTTAGTAGGGGAGAAGTAGGTATGGTTATCAAGATGGACATGGCCAATGCCTTTGACATAGTAAGTCATGATTTTCTCAAGGAAGTGATGCAAAAATTTGGATTCGGTCAAACATTCATCTCCTGGTTTGGTTCTTGTATAACTAGTCCCTGGATCGCTCCCATGATAAATGGTAGACCAACCCCTTTCTTCAAATACTCCAGAGGTTTAAGATAGGGATGTCCCATTTCCCCCATTTTTTATGTTCTCGTGCATGAATCCCTTAACAACAAAATAGATTGGGAATGCAAAAAAGGTTCAATCCCCAAGATTTGTATTACAAGAGGATTCAAGATAATCAATCCCTCCCAATTCACATATGACACTCTTTTACTTAGTGGAGCATCTAAATTCATCGCAAGGAGAATAAAAAAAGTCTTAGACAACTTCATCATGGTTTCAGGAGGAAAAATAAACAACCACAAAAGTCAAATCTATGTGTGGAACATCAAGGATCAATTCCTAGTAGGGATTTCCCAAAAATTTGGCTTTCATGTCTCAAATGAATGGAAATCCTTTAAATACCTCGAGTTTCCAATATGCCAGAAGTCCTTCACTAGAGTATATTGGCATGTAATTATTCTGAAATTTAGAGAGAAAATGGAACCCTAGGAGGAGATTTGGATCAACCCTGTAGGGAAATTGGTGTTAATCAAATAAGTTGTTTCCTCCCTACCTATTTTTCAGTTTTCATTTCTTATGGTGCCCATGGGAGTACAAAAATATATGGTCTATCTCATTTGAAACTTCCTATGACAAGGAGGCAAGTCCAACTCAAAAAAATTCCATCTTGTGAATTGGAATATAGTCTCATCTTCTAAGGAGCATGGGGATCTGGGAATTAGGGATCCATAGTTGGTCAACATCACTTCCGGTGCCAAACTACTTCATACATTTGTAACAAGAAGTAAACAGTGGTGGAAATCATCTATTGTCAGGAAATAAAATATGGGAAATAGAAAGTGTTTTGTAGACCTAGAACTAGTGTGTCACTTTGGGTCTCCCATGTAGAAACTTCTTCAGACCTCCATTCCCTTTTTCAAGGAAAAAATATCACATGTTCTAGGAAATGGAAAATCAATTCTCTTATGGAAAGAATTAATCATGGGCTTCCCCCTTGTACAATAACACAAAGATTGAAGAATTAAAAGGATGGATGTTATCAAATAAAATATCTTCGTTGCATGATATTTTTGAATGGAATGAGGACAGCTCTGGAAAGGTTTGGAAGCTTGGAAATATTCCTCCCCACCTATAAAAACAAGCTCAAGTCTTCTTCAATTCCCTTAAGGGAAATTCCCTACTTCATTAGAACATCTAGGACAACAAAGGATGGGGTACATGAGGATACATAGTGAGAGAAGGACATAAAACACTCTTAGCCAACTCAAAGAACCTTTATTGAAACAACTTGGTGGAAAAATATTTGGAATTCAGATGCACTTTCCAAAATAAACTTATTTTGTTGGACATTAGCACATGGAAATATCCTAACAGGGAAAAACCTGATGAAAATAGGGTTCATTGGCCCTTTCCTCTGTTATGTTTTCCAAAGAAGCCATGAAACAATAGAACATATTTTTTTGGACTGTCCCTTCTCTAAGAAAACTTGGGCTACAATGTATCAATATTTGTCTGATCAATTTATCAAGAGTTGTCTCATCGAGTAAGACAACCTTCTAAATTTAAAACCTAAATGGGAAAATAGGAAAATTAATATCAATGATCCTTCAAAGGGAAAGATGTATTTAAAAGAATGTGGAAATATTCTCATAAATTCCCGAGTTTCCAGATCTAGTTGTCCTAAAATAGAATTTTTTTTCATAATAAAAGGATCCACTGACAATATATAGTAATCAAGGAAACTGCCCAGATGACAAATCTTTTAAAATAAAAAGGGTGGGGCTTACATGATCAATCTAGGTGGAGTAGAGACAAAAAATCTTGGATTTCAAAATTTAACCTTCAACACTCTTCGTGTTCCAAGTCTTCACAACAATCATGTTGACAACTTCATTCTTCTTCTTTCAGTTTTGAGCAATGGATTTCTTCTTAATCCGGGCACAAACTTTGTTTTGATGGATTATCCAAAGGAAACCTAGGGGAGGCAGATGCGGGGCAGGGGGGGTTATTTTGTAGCCCGAAGAAAATAGAGTCTTGGACTCTTTATGGAATTTGGGGACAAAAAAAAACAACAAAGTGGAGTCTTACACCCTGATCCAAGGGATAGATTTGGAAAAGAAAAGGGAAATTCAAATTTTGAATTTAGTGCGAGACTGGAAGACGATAATAAGGAAAATAATATGGGGTTCCTCTCCTCATAACACGATACTAATAATTTTAATAAACATAATTCTCATGCTCGCAGGATCCATGCAAATAAATTGTTTCCACATCCTCCAAAGCAACAATGAAAAGGAAGATAAAATGACCAATAAGGCCATAGAAAAGGCCCCAGGTCACTTGGGGGTTGGTGATCAAGAAACTTCATCCCCCTTTCCATGAAACCAGACCCTAGAGTGATTCATCAGGCCCATGATCTTTGGTGGGTGATGCATGGCTCGCCATTGCAACACATGTTATCCAACACGTGAATGTGGACAAGATGTCGAGAGATTTTAGGGAAGGTGGTTAATTGCACTGGCTATGGGAAGAACGAAAGAACCATCTTGAGGACAAGAGGAGTTCCTCCTTGCACATATGCTCTTGTGTGTTTTAGTAGGGAGGTGTCAGGTGCAACAAATGAGAGAACGAAGATAAGTGATCAAATGGGGATGGTTATATTAGAAGGCATCAACCCATGAGCTTCATCACCCCTAGAAATGCCTTGGTAGAACTTTTTCTAGTCTGACAAGGTAGTATCCAAATACATGTTTCATTTCTCCTGTCAATTATCCTCATACTTGGATTTCCTTAGGGTCTACATTGACATCATGAAAAATTACTGCAGGATTTATCCCATGAATTTTTATAAAGCTCAAGGCCTCTCGCCTTTGTCCTGTGCAAATTTCCCTATATGTACTAAGTGACTTCTTTCCAAATTTATTTGGTGGTGTGATTTTTTCTTTTCGGGTGGGGTTATCACCATAATCGGGTGGGTTTATCGACACAACGCAGTCCATTCATGATGGAGGGAAGAATACATATACATTGGAGAAGAATAGTAGGATGCATATGTTACTGCCAATGGAGGATAAGAGAGTGAAGAAGGAAGCGAACACAAGCATACTTCTCATGAGTGGGAAGGAACTCCTTAATGAAGTCAAGGAAGAAGAGGAGATGCAGTTCATTGTGGTGAGGAATCCCAGAGTCATACTTACAAGTAAATCAGTGAATGATCTACCTGAAGAAGTTCAGGAGCTGCTGGATAATTTTGCTGATATAGTGGTGGACGAGCTGCCAAACTCATTGCCACCCATCAGGAGTATCATTCATCATATCAACTTGATACCAGGATCAATCCTGCCAAGGAAGGAAGCATAAAGATTAACACCTTGATAAAATGAGGAGGTGAAGAACCAAGTCGAAGAGTTTCTAGATAAGGGCTTAGTCAGAGAAAGTTTGAGCCCATGCACAGTAACAACTGTGTTAAGCCCAAAGAAAGATGGAGGATGGAGAATGTGCATATACTCGAGAGCCATCAACAAGATCACCATCAGGTAAAGATTTTATTTATCGAGAATGGATGACTTAATGGATTTCTTAAGTGGAACAGATTTCTTTTCTAAGATAGATTTGAAAAGTGGAAATCACCAGATCAGGACGAGAGAAGGTGATGAATGGAAAACATACTTTAATATGAATGAAGGTCTGTATGAGTGGTTGGTTATGCCATTTGGCCTAACGAATTCCCCAAGTACTTTTATGAGGTTGATGAATGAATTTCTGAAATATTTCAATGGCAAGTTTGTGGTTGCATATTTGGACGATATACTGGTCTTTAGCAGGACTAAAGAGGAGCATTTGAGGAACCTAATGCTAGTAATGAGAAGACTACAACAGGAGAAGTTGTTGATCAATTTGAAGAAATCCTCTTTTATGAAGACAAAACTCATTTATTTGGTCTTCTTGATCTCATCGAATGAACTGAAGATGGATCCAAAGAAGGTGAAAGCGATCAGAGAATGGTCGTCGCCAAGGAACATGTTCGAGGTAAGGAGATTTCATGGTTTAGCAAGTTTTTATAGAAAGTTCATTAGAGACTTAAGTGGGATTTGTGCACCAATGATGGATACAGTGAAGAAGCGTCACAAGTCTTTTAAATGGACAGAGGAAGCTGAAAAGAGCTTCAATATACTGAAGGAGAATATAAAAGAACGACCAATTCTAGTCTTGCTGAATTTTGAAAAGACATTTCAGGTAAGATGTGACGCAAGTGGAGTTGCAATAGGAGCAGTTCTGAGTCAAGACAATCAACCTGTTGCCTATTTCAGTGAGAAGATGAATGAGACTAAGAGGAAATGATCCACATACAAAAAATCATTTTATTCCATAATTCAAGCTTTGAAGAAATGGAGTCATTATCTTGTCCTGCAAGAATTTGTCTTGTACAACGATAACCAAGCTTTACAATTCATAACTCGACAAGAAAAACTGGATCAGAGGCATGCAAAATGGGTTGAATTTATGCAAAATTTTACTTTTTTCATAAAACATATTGCTGGGAATACTAACAAAGTTGTCGATGCATTAAGCAGGAGATGTTTAATTCTGCAGGAATTCCAGGTGAAGACCTTGGGGTTTGAACACCTTAAGGGTACGTATTGTGATGATTCATATTTCAAGGAGGCCTACGAAGCATGTACAAGCCCTGTACTGAGAGATAGAAGTCAGTGGGCATATTATATGGTTCAGGAAGGATTGTTGTTCAAAGGAAATCATTTGTGCATACCCAGATGCTCAATGAGGGACAATCTTTTGAAGGGAAAGAATAGTGGAGGATTGGCTGGACATTTCAGCCACGATAAAATGTTTGAACAATTGAGTAGTTCATACTATTGGCTAGGTATGAGAACAGAGGTGATAAATTTTGTGAATAGATGTAGGATCTTCCAACATGCAAAGGGGAAAAGACAAAACATTGGATTGTATCAACCATTGCCAATACCAGAGAGGCCTTGGGATGTAATAAGCATGGATTTTGTGTTGGGATTGCCAAGAACACAAAGAGGGTTTGATTCCATATTTGTGGTGGTGGATAGATTTTCAAATATGGCACATTTCATCCCATGCCAGAAGACCAGTGATGCAACACATGTTTCAAATCTGTTTTTCAGAGAAGTTGTGAGACTTCACGGCCTACCCAGGAGCATTGTCTCAGACAGAGACATAAAATTTGTTGGTCACTTTTGAAGGATGTTGTGGAAGAAGATGGGGACATATTTTTCCTTCAGCTCAACTTATTACCCTCAGACATATGGGAAGACTGAGGTGGTAAATAGAAGTTTGGGAAACTTATTGAGAAGCCTGGTTACTGGACACCATAACCAATGGGATCAGATTCTGCCACAAGCCGAATTTACAAGCAATGACTCACCAAATAGAAGCACTGGAAGGAGCATGTTCCAAATACTCTATGGAATGCAACCCAGGGTAGTGTCTAAGTTAAGGGACTTGGAACAGGGAGAGATCAAAAGCGCTAGAGCAGAGGATTTTGCTGTTGATATGTAGAGACTCCATGATTGGATCAAAGAACAATTATAGAGTTCTAGTCATAAATACAAACACAGAGCTGATCAACATCACAGGGAACTTCAATTTGAAGTAGGAGATCAAGTTTTAGCACATCTCATAAAGGAAAGGTTCCCTAGGGGAACATATAACAAATTGAAGATGAAGAAGATAGGACCCTGTAAGATCTTGAGGAAGTTTGATGCAAACACCTATGGGATTGAGCTTCCAGATGGTGTGGGCATTTCACCCATATTCAATGTTTTAGACCTATACCTTTACAGGAAAGAGGACATAGAAGGGTCATAAGATCAAGGAAAGATTCAGTTGGAGATACAGATGCATGTGGCAGAAAATCCATAGATGGAGAAAATTGTTGATTAGAGGATTGGAAAGAAGACTAGGAGGATGAATTATTTTGAATATCTGGTGAAATGGAAAGGACACCCAATAGAATATTCCATTTGGGAAAACGAAGCTGCTATCCAGAAGCAGGGAAAGTCGGTAACGGAGCTCATGGACAGGAGTCCATGAATTTTTGTCAAGGGGAGTATGATGCAGGAGCATCATTGGCAAGAGCGCAAAGGCAGGACCACCCAACATGTGAGAGTTCTTCAGAACTTCAACGTCAAAATTTACAACCGATTTTTGAATACGCCTCCACTCAGCCCTGAAATTCACCTTTGGAGGCACGCTTGAACGGATGCTGTATTTTTCCCTTTGAAGAAGGTTTTTGAAATTGTAAACAGAGCTGAAGCTTCCACTTCGGCTTTGGAATATGACTAGACTAAGATATCATAGGATAAGGTTTAGAGTAGGCAAGTAGCCAGGGGAAAACCCTAGAAACATTTTTGAGTTATGTAGAAGTTTGTACACCCATTTAAAGAGAGATGGAATACAGAGAGAACTTAGCTGTAGGAGAGAACTGTGAAGTAACATGAGATCTAAATGTTTTTGAGTTTCTTTAATTTCGAAGGTAATCTGTAGCCATTGGGAACTTGTGAATATAACAGAATGGAAAATTGATCCAAATGTCCGGTGTTTGGACTGTGTGCATTTTCCTGTCATTTTCTCTTTTCATGAACAATGATGCAACCTTCCCCACTCTCCAGAGAATGATCACTCTCACCAGGACCTTCTCAAATCTTTGGCCCGAAGAGCGTCAATGCTCATCTGATTCCCCATCGAGGATTCTTCACCCACAACACTCTCCAATGATCTCCCTTAACAGTCGGGAAATTGGAATTCGCAATATCGTGAATTCTATGTTCGCGTGCCTTATGCTTTGACGCAACCTTCACCACTCTCCGGAGAACGATCGCTCTCACCAGGACCTTCTCAAATATTTGGCCCGAAGAGCGTCAATGCTCCTCTGATTCCCCGTCGGGGATTCTTCACCCACAACACTCTCCAATGATCTCCCTTAACAGTCGGGATATTAGAATTCGCGATATCGCAAATTCCATGCTCACGTGCCTTATGCCTCATGAGTCCCAAACCCCAATATGGGTTAAAGAGTCAACACTCTCGTTCCTGTCGGGGATTTCCCTATCGAGAAATCGGCACATGCAATGTCGTGGTTCGCTTACTCCACAAATCTCCGAACCCTGAACTTCGATGGCACGTTCACTATCTCCTTACCACGTCACCTTCTCTTTCCGCCCTTTCGGGAATTGCATGATCGCGATTTCACCCATCACAATTCCTTTGCGTCAGGAAGTCCCGAATGCTGAATCCTGACTCTCCGTGATCTTGTGCCACCTGTCCCTATGGTGATCGACGAGTCTGATTTGGTCGGGAAATCGCTAATCATGATTTCAACAAATGTGAAACTCTTGCCTCCGTAAAACCCGATAAGCCGATTCCCGATGGCTCTCGGTTCCTCCCGTGTCTAAGGGTTAAATCCCTTGCAACTTCCCCTAGATCAGACGGTCGATGGGTTTTCGCAAATCTTCTCTGCGTGAACTGGACGTTGATTCCTCCTCCTTGAGGAATTTCTCCCCGCTCTAAACTCCGACCTGTTCGAATCTTTCCTTGAACTGCTTCCTGGCTCTCCTCCACTGCGTCATGAAGGAACTATTCCTCCTGGGCTTGTAAACTCTGACTCCTTCATATATTTTGCGTCCACTTCTCGCGCTCGAACCTCAACAGCTCTCAAAGTGTTGAGTCTTCCAGACTCTATGCACTTACGACCACAGTAGTTTGTGCCTTCCTTTACTCGGACTAGCTACTGAGACTTCAAATTCAGCCTGCACTTCTCCTGCATGATTCTATTAAACCCAAATCAACTTCTGGGTGAACGAGAATAAGAGTTTAACTGTTGAGCCTCATCAACACACTCTATACGGATGAATTCGACTGAACTCTATGCAGGAATCTCCTGGCTCATACAGAGAAACAATTGAAACTTATTCTCTTCTCTCTCAGACTTCAGTTAAACCTATGAAATCACATGCACAACATATTCAAAGCAAATGCATACAAGGAAAACATACATACAAGAGCATATGAGCATCACACACAGAGAAACAACACCACGCATGAAATTGAATCACAGACTCTCTTCTATTAATTCAAAAACATCTGTACATGGGTGTTCTTCACAAATTCTCCGCTTGCTCTCTTCTTGCTCCTGAATGAATGAAATCTGAATGATGATACAATGTACAAAGGAGGGTGTCTATATCTGTTTTCCCTCTCGAAAACTAAAACTATCTAATCTATACTTAAAAATCTATCTACCTGCATTAAATCTATTAAATGCCTTCCTATCTACTAGGGACGAGAGCTTAAAGAATCAAGGTCCCCTTTACAATACAAGTGTGCTTCTTTATGAATGACTTCATTAAAGAGTGGCGGAACAATTTCCAAAGCATTTCAAAATGTGTGCTGGCACTGTCCATCTATTTCCTCTCAATGTGTTGGCTTGCTTGATGAGTGAGAGATGCTCCTGCATCATACTCATCGGCTTGAAAATTTTCATGGGCTCCTGTCCATGAGCTCCTGCATGGTTTTTCCATGCTTCTGTATTACTGCCTCTGTCTCCCAGCTAGCATCTTCGATTGGGTGATTCTTCCACTTGACCAGGTACTCGAAATACTGCTTTCGCCTGGTCTTCTGTCCTACTCACTTGTCTAGTATGCACTCCATCTGTGGCTTCTCTTGAATCAGCATCTTCTTCTGCCACTGGACTACTGGTTCTTCAGTTCCAGCCTCTACTTCTCCAGCCCTGTATGGGTATAAATCTTCCACGTTGAATATCAGGGATATCTCGATGTCATCCGGAAACTCAATTTCATAAGCATTTTCTCCAAATTTCTTCAGGACTCTGCAAGGTCCGATCTTTTTCATTTTTAATTTGTTATATGTTCCCCTTGGGAACCTTTCCTTCCTCAAGTGTGCTAGAACAAGATCCCCAACTTCAAATCGAAGTTGTCTCTGATGCTGATTTGCTCTGCGTTTGTACTCCTGATTTGAATCCATCAGTTGTTGCTTCACCCTGCCGTGAAGTTCCTTCATCGCCTCAGCAAATTCTACTGTGCTCGCACTGCTAGTCGCAGTCTGTTCTGACTCCCTGAGTTCAGAAACTCCCCTCGGCTATGTCCCATACACAATCTGGAATGGACTTTTCCCTGTACTCCGATTCACGAAATCATTGTACGCAAACTCTGCTTGTGGTATCACATTGTCCCAGCTGCTATGGTGCTTTGTCACCAAGCTTCTCAATAAATCTCCCAGACTTCTGTTGACCACCTCTGTTTGTCTGTCTGTCTGTGGATGGTAAGATGAACTAAAAGCCAAATTAGTCCCTAGCTTCTTCCATAGCATCCTCCAAAAATGACCTATGAATTTGGTATCCCTGTCCGAGACTATGCTTCTCGGTAATCCATGAAGTCTAACAACCTCTTTGAAAAACAAGTTTGCGATGTGGGTTGCATCGTTGGTCTTCTGACACAGAATAAAATGTGCCATCTTTGAAAACCTGTCCACCATGACAAAGATGGAATCAACCCCTCTCTACGTTCTCAGTAAACCCAATATGAAATCCATGTTAATTTCCTCCCATGGCCTCTCAGGTATGGGTAATGGCTGATAAAAATCGACATTCTGCTTCCGGCCCTTCGAGTGTTGAGAAATTCGACACCTGCCAACAAACCTCTTGACATATTCTCGCATGCTCGGCCAAAAATATGATTTGCTCAGCTTTGCGAATGTCTTGTCGTGACCAAAGTGTCCTGCTAATCCACCACTGTGTTTTTCTTTTAAGAAATTCTCCCGCATGGAGCAAATTGGAATGCACAGTTGATTGCCTCTGAATAGCAATCCCTCCTGGATCATGTAGTCTATCCATGGACTCCGATCCCTGAGAAATGGATTCTCAGCTGCTTCATATGCTTCTCCGAAATCTGCATCACCTGCATACATGTTTTTCAGATTCTCAAAACCAAACGTTTTGACTTGGAACTCCTGCAGCAATAAACATTTCCTGCTCAAAGCATCAGCCACTTTGTTAGCAGTCCCTGAAATGTGTTTAATCACAAACGTGAAATTTTGCATATACTCTACCCATTTTGCATGTTTCTGATTCAACTTCTCTTGTTGACTCACAAACTGCAATGCATGATTGTCACTGTACAATACAAACTCTTTTGGGATCAAGTAATGCCTCCACTTCTTTAATGCCTGTATGATGGAATAAAACTCTTTATCATATGTGGAGTATTTCAACTTTGCTTCATCCAACTTCTCGCTGAAATAAGCAACTGGTCTGTCCTCCTGACTCAATACCGCTCCTATAGCATATCCATTGGCATCACATTTCACCTGAAATGTCTTCTAAAAGTCTGGCAACACTAACATTGGTTGCTCTGTGATCTTCCGCTTCAATAGATTGAAGCTTTTCTCAGCCTCTGCTGTCCAATGAAAAGATTTATATCGATTCTTCACTGTTTCCATCATCGCGGCGCTAATCCCACTGAAATTCCTAATGAATTTTCTGTAGAAACTAGCCAAACCATGGAAACTCCTCACCTCAAAAACATTTCTGGGTGATGGCCAATTCTTGATCACTTCCACCTTTTCCGGATCCATTTTCAACTCATTCGTTGATATGACAAAACCCAAGTAAATGAGCTTTGTCTTCATGAAGGAGCACTTCTTCATGTTGACCAACAACTTCTCTTGGTGTAGCTTTCTCATCACAATGGCCAAATGTCTCAAATGTTCAGCCTTCATCTTACTGTAGATCAATATATCATCCAGATATACGACTACAAACTTTCAGATGAATTCTTTCAAGACTTCATTCATCAGCCTCATGAATGTGCTCCACGCGTTTTTCAAACCAAACGACATGACCAACCATTCGTACAAACCTTCGTTTGTTTTGAATGTTGTCTTCCATTCATCACCTTCCCTCATACGAATCTGGTGATATCCTCTTTTGAGATCTATCTTTGAGAAATAATTTTCCCCACTCAGGAAATCCATCAGATCATCCATTCTCGGCAGTGGAAATTTGTACCTGATGGTGATTTTGTTAATTTCTCTAGAGTCTGTACACATTCTCCAGCCTCCATCCTTCTTCGAACTAAGCATGGTTGGAACAACACATGGACTCAGGATTTCTCTGACCAGTCCTTTATCCAATAAATCCTGGACCTGGTTCTTAACCTCTTCATTCTCCTGCGGTGTCAATCTGTATGCAACTGTGTTTGGTAAACTAGCTCCTGGTATGAGGTCTATGTGGTGACTCACACTCCTCATCGGTGGCAACAAACGAGGTAGTTCATCCATGATGATGTCAACGAACTTTCCCAGCAATTCCTGAATCTCATCTGGCAAGTCATCCACTCTTGTGCTAGTCAGGACAATTCTTGGTTTCTTGGCCACAAAGAATTGTGGATCTTCCTTCTTCTCCATCTCTGTGAGAAGCTCCTTCCCACTCATGAGAAGTATGGTATTGCTTACTTCCGGGTTCACTTCTTTATCCTTTATCGGAAGCAATCTGTGTGTTCTTTCGTCCTTCTCCAAAGTATATGTGTTCATTCTCGCATCATGAACCACGTTTCGGTCATACTGCCATGGTCTACCCAGCAATACATGACAGACATCCATGGGAATAACATCACATAAAATCTTATCATGGTATCCCCCTATTTTGAATTCAACTAGACATTGTTTAGTGACACTTACCTGGTGTCCTTTTTGTAACCATGAGACTTTATATGGACTCGAGTGCTTAGTTTTTTCCAGCTCCAACTTTTCTACCATCTCGGATGAAACGAGATTGTCGGTACTCCCGGTGTCCACAATGACCTTGCATTTTCTATCCCTCGCTATGCAAGCTGTTCTGAACAATCTACTTCTCTGAGTTGTATCTTCCACCTCTTTCTCAGGTGTCAAAAGGATTTTATGCATTCCAAGCGATCTTCTGTTGTCTGCATCTTCATTCTCAACATCACGCCTCTGCACCTCAGTGATGTGAGCTTCTCCTCTGTCCATTTTCCTGCCTGGACAATCAACAGCTTTATGTCCATCCTTCCCACATGTAAAACATGTGATGATTTCTCCTTTGCCTCTTCCCCTGCCTATGGTACGAGGAAAAGTGTTTGCGTCAGCATATCCGCCACCCTGCTCTATATGTTGTCTCCTCAGCTCAGCATATTGCTGTCCTCGCTGTGAGGTTCCACCTCTTTCAATATTACCCTGAGGTTTCTTCCATTCCTCCTTGGGCTTCTGATATTTCTCTTGGGCAACTGTCTTGCCTCTGGGCTGACTTCTGCCTCGCCCTCGCTATCCTTTCTTTCAGCTCAGCTTCTCCTCAGCTTTTAGAACCATCTGGTAAGCATCCTCAACTGTTCTGATAGTTTCCATGCTTAATTCATCCTGAATGTCATATCTCAGACCATTCAGGTATTTGGCTACCTTCTCATCATCGCTCTCCTGATGACCTGCTCGGATATTTAGCTTATAAAACTCTTCGGTGTACTCTTTCACCGTCATCAACTTCTGCCTCAGGTTCTGCATTCGCCTGAACAGAGTGATCTGGTAATCTTTGGGGATGAACTTCGCCTTCATCTTCGTGATCATCCTGTCCCAGCTTTTGATCTTTTGTTTTCCTTTGGAATGTCTATCTTCCTATAGCTCGTCCCACCATAATGCTGCATGTACTTTCAACTTAGTGACAACATGCCTTACCTTTTTATCCTCTTCGATATCTTCATAATCGAAGTAGGTGTTAAGAGCTCGGATCCAGTCCAACAATTCTTCTGCATCCAGGCTTCCTTCATACACTGGAATGTCCATTTTGGTCTTGGAACTCATCCTGGAAATAGCTTTAATCAACCGTTCGGTTGATGCATCTCCTGTTGCAACCTCTTCTTCATGTTCATCTTCCTCTTCAACTTCGGAGTCACTTAGATCTCCAGTATGCACTGCGCATCTATGTGCCGCTTCCATGTCTTCCATTCTGGCACGAAGATTTTGTAATTCCCTCTCCATTTCTACGTTTTGTCCATGGATACTTCCTTCCCTGGACATTTCTCTTCCTCTAGACAATTCCCTCTCCCCCTCTGGATTGGGTGATTGTCTACCTCTTCTCGGTGGTATGGTGAAAATTTCTTCTCTCTGCTACTGAAAACAAAGAGAAATCTTCTCCCGCTCTGATCCCACTTTGACGCAACCTTCCCCACTCTCCGGAGAATGATTTCTCTCACCAGGACCTTCTCAAATCTTTGGCCCCAAGAGCGTCAATGCTCCTCTGATTCCCCGTTGAGGATTCTTCACCCACAACACTCTCCAATGATCTCCCTTAATAGTCGGGGAATTAGAATTCGTGATATCGCGAATTCTATGCTCACGTGCCTTATGCTTTGATGCAATCCTCCCCACTCTCTGGAGAACGATCTCTCTCACCAGGACCTTCTCAAATCTTTGGCCCGAAGAGTGTCAATGCTCCTCTGATTCCCCATCGGGGATTCTTCACTCACAACACTCTCCAATGATCTCCCTTAACAGTCGGGAAATCATAATTCGCGATATCGTGAATTATATGCTCGCGTGCCTTATGCCTCACGAGTCCCGAACCCCGATATGGGTCAAAGAGTCAATTCTCTCGTTCCTGTTGGGGATTTCCCTATCGGGAAATCGACACATGCAATGTCGTGGTTCGCTTACTCCAAAAATCTCCGAACCCCGAACTCTGATGGCACGTGCACTATCTCCTTACCACGTCACCTTCTCTTTCTGCCCTTTCGGGAATCACATGATCACTATTTCACCCATCGAAATTCCTTTGCACCGGGAAGTCCCGAATGCCGAATCCCGACTCTCTGTGATCTTGTGCCACCTGTCCCTATGGTGATCGACGGCTCCAATTTGGTCGTTAAATCGCTAATCGCAATTTCAACAAATGTGAAACTCTTGCCTCCGTAATACCCGATAAGTCGATTCCCGATGGCTCTCGGTTCCTCCCATGTCTAAGGGTTAAATCCCTCGCAACTTCCCCTAGATCAGATGGTCGGTGGGCTTTTGCAAATATTCTCTGCGCGAACTGGATGTTGATTCCTCCTCCTTGAGTAATTTCTCCCCACTCTAAACTCCGACCTGTTTGAATCTTTCCTTGAACCGCTTCCTGGCTCTCCTTTGCTGCGTCACGAAGGACCTATTCCTCCTGGGCTTGTAAACTCTGACTCCTTCAGAGATTTTGCGTCCAGTTCTCACGCTCGAACCTCAACAGCTCTCAAAGTGTTGAGTCTCCCAGACTCTGTCCACTTATGGCCACAGTAGTCTGTGCCTTCCTTTACTCAGACTAGCTACTGAGACTTCAAATTCAGCCTGCACTTGTCCTGCACGACTCTATTAAACCCAAATCAACTTCTGGGTGAATGAGAATAAGAGTTTAACTGTTGAGCCTCATCAACACACTCTATGCAAATGAATTCGACTGCACTCTATGCAGGAATCTCCTGGCTCATACAGAGAAACAATTGAAACTTATTCTCTTCTCTCTCATACTTCAGTTAAACCTCTGAAATCACATGCACAACATATTCAAAGCAAATGCATACAAGGAAAACATACATACAAGAGCATATGAGCATCACACACTGAGAAACAACACCACGCATGAAATTGAATCACAGACTCTCTTCTATTAATTAAAAAACATCTATACATGGGTGTTCTTCACAAATTATCCGCTTGCTCTCTTCTTGCTCCTGAATGAATGAAATATGAATGATGATACAATGTACAAAGGAGGGTGTCTATATCCGTTTTCCCTCTCGAAAACTGAAACTGTCTAATCTAGACTTAAAAATCTATCTACCTGCATTAAATCTATTAAATGCCTTCCTATCTACTAAGGACGAGATCTTAAAGGCTCAAGGTCCCCTTTACAATACAAGTGCGCTTCTTTATGAATGACTTCATTAAAGAGCAGCGTAACAATTTCCAAAGCATTTCAGAATGTGTGCTGGTGCTGTCCAACTATTTCCTCTCAATGTGTTGGCTCGCTTGATGAGTGAGCGATGCTCCTGCATCAAACAAGTGGATGGAACTATGGATTTTCCTAGTTTCAATTGTTTCTCTTCATTGGAAGCTCTGCAAGGTGTGCATCGAGCCAGAGAGGAACACCATGGATCTTAGTTATCGAAATCCCTCAAACGCAAGGAGTTCATGGGAGACCGAAGTCTGAACCAGCCGAAGATCAGGAGGAATAACACTTCGGAAGGTGTTGTCGAGACCAGGAATTCATTCCCTGGAAGGAACGAAAGTTGAGTCGTTGTAGACTTAGAAAATATTCTAAGTCAGAATCGAGTAAAAGCTTAGGAGGAGGAACATCGTCGAGCATTGGATCGCTGTGGAAATTCCCGTGGATCGTCTGATTAGAAGAAGGAGAACATACTTTAACACTGCGTAGATCCAGGTGAGGGGAGTTCAAAGATCTCAACAGAAGGTGGAGAGTCCTCGAGGAGGAACATCGAAACCCTGCAAGCCATTGAATCAGGTGGATCTATGAGGGGGTTAGCGATGAGAGTTTCTCGATGCCCATTTTGGGATTTCGGGTACCGGGAGTTGGAAAGACAGAGACTCTTATCTTTCAGAATATCGAACTGCTAAATCGTGAAATCGTGATTCGACTGTAACTGTCGACCCTAAGGATCGTTGTGAGCCATTGATTGAACGCCAAGATATTTTGGAATTTCGGTGTTTTGGAAATCAGAGGCTCGAAGAGTGAAGGGACGGGATGCTTGACTTGTGAAGTCCTGGTCCCTGGTATTTCGACATTTCGAGCTTCGAGAATTGAAGAGTCGAAGAACTTGCATCGGGATCTGTGAAGTCGTGAAATATGAAATTCATTTTCGGTAAAATTCCCAATCAACCCTTTCGGCATTTTGACATTTCGACCACCGGGGGTTCCCAGGGGCAGAGATATCCCTTGCAATCAGATTTCTTGAAATCGCAAAACCTGAAGTTGTGATTCACAAAAACCCAGAGGATAAGGTGCTAGGACATTTCGGCATTTCGGCCACTGGGCGTTTGAAATAGGAATGGAGGGACCCTTGCATCGTGATTCCCTTAATCATGAAACCCTTAAGGAGAAAACGCGAAGACAGTTCGGCATTTCGTGAACCGGGGTTTCGAAAGACATAGAACAGGCGAACTGTTGCATCGCGATTCCCTGAATCACAAAAATCAATAGCACTTTGGCGTTAAGTGCATGGACACAAAGCTATGGTCATGTGGATGGAGGCTAAGGGAGGATCCAAAGCCTATTAAGCTCTTTTCGACATTTCGAGACCCAGGAGGTTGAAGGACCAAGAACCGTCTACCACCGGAATCGCAAAATCGCGAATTCTGAAATCCCAAAAGGCGAAATGTGGTCATGGGTAGATTTCAACATTTCAGGGGTCAGATGTTCAAGAGACTAGGAGTCAGGAGACATGGATTCCCGGCTCACAAAATCGCGAAACCCTGAAATGTGAAAAGGAGACGCACGTAGGTTTTCTCAAGACCTATACAAGAGTACAAAGGGACTTGTGGATCCATCCAAAGGATTCTAGCAGGAGCCAAAAGGCCATTTAGGCTCAGAGAAGAGAATGATCCAGAGTCTAGGAGGTTGCACAACCCTACTCAAGTAGGGGGACTGCATCACCTTGGATAGTTGGTCATACAATCAACAAGTGGACTATGAACAAATTTTGTTTAAGTGCAAGGCCTGCCATAAAAATGGACATTTTTCTAAAATATGTTTGCAAGTGAAATCATCCCAACCAGAGGAGCAAAATCACGAACAATGGAAGCAACAAAAAATAACGAAAACCATAGGAAATACAAAAACAACTACCCATTCTCATGGAAAAGGAGAAAAATCATCTGCTCCCCACACTTGAACCCAAAGCACAACCTAGAGAGGTGAGGCTAGCGAAAATAGGTATGAGATTCTTGTAATTCTTGAAGAAATTGTTAAAAAAACTATTGAAGCCCAGGAGGGAAATGAAATGACAAATAAAGAAGATGCAAATAAAGAGGACTAAAAAGGCAAAGCAAAGGAATCTCAACCCTCGAGTGGATGTGAGTCTCATAGTTGTTCCCTCCCATCCTTCGGCAAGGATTCCATTAAACTATGAGGAAGAGAATCAAGGAAACTGTGAAAGTGACTCAGAACCCGAAATTACCCATCCGACTACAAAAAGGAAAGTCATACAAAATAGTAATACAAACTGAAGGGAATAGGAAGGAGATCAGGAAAAAGAACTAGGAATTAAAAGTACCATGGGGGAAGCCCTTAGAAAAGAGGTATTTTCAAGAAAATCCATAACACTAACGATGTATCCTCTCATCCCTCTAAAGGTGGGACACAAAAAACCATAGGTAAATAATGAAAGTAGTCCCTTGGAACTCTATTGGTCTAAGGAGCAAGGAAAAAAATGTAGAAGTCAGAAAATTAATAAGAGTAGAAAATCCCCTAATCCTTCTACTCCAAGAGACTAAGATGGGGGAGAAGGAATATCTCTAGGACATGCAATTAATTTGGAAAGTAGGAAATTGTAAATCCATAAGTTCCAGAGGTGCACTGGGCGGCTTATGCACAATGTGGAATACACAAGTTTTGAAACTGGTGGAGTGTGGACAATCTCAATGTTGGTTGATGGTAACTCTTTCCATTATTACCACGTGTATGAATCTCTCCATTATTAATGTCTATATTCCAAACAATTATTGGGAAAAATGGAATGTTGGGGTTCTATTTTAGATCTAGCAAAATTTAACCCTATCCAGAACCTTATCATTGCGAGAGATTTTAACGTCATAATAAGACTTAAAGAAAAATGAGGGGGATCCATAGTGAGAGACCAATTTAGGGAAAAAATATATGATCTCATATTGAATTTGGACCTATATATGATGTTCCCCTAGAAAAGGGATCATTTTCTTGGAACAATAAAAGAGCAGGCCCTGACCACATTTTTTCCAGGCTGGATCATTTCTTAATTAGTAGCTCCTTCCTAGCATTGTCAAAAAGAAATTCCTCTTCAATCCTTCCCTAGGCAGGCTCGAATCATCACCCAATATCTTCGGTCTTTTCTTGTGAGATCAATTGAGTCATGCTAACAAGGTTTTAGCTATGTTCAACAGTGGTCATTGCATCGAAAGACCCTTTCTACATTCCACTATGATGAAGATGTGTAGTTCCTTACATGATAGACATGGAGTTGGCACATGGCATTTCAAAAAAAACATTATAACAAAAAATATTTCAATTTCGGTCATAAATAAAATATTTCAAAATGCATTTTAAGTAAAATAATTCTATATCAACTCGATATATAGAAAGAAGGTGACATAGAAACTAAAAGTGGTGCTTTCTACTTTCCTTGAGGGAGATGCATAATTACTTCAATGCTTAATATGGAGTTAACATGTGGCATTTAAAAATATATTAATAAGTAAAAAATAATTTCAATGTGAACCATAAATAAAATATTTCTATGTGGATTTTTAAGAATTCACGAACTCTGCATATAGGAACATCAAGGGTCAATACGTAGTGGGCATTTCTAAACTCCTCATCTTTCATGTCTCAAATGAATGGAAATCCTTTAAATACCTTGGGTTTCCAATATGCCTAAAGTCCTTCCCTGGAGAATATTGACATGTAATTATTCAGAAAGCTAGAGAGAAATGCAACCCTTGGGGGAAATTTGGCTCAAACTTGTAAGTAAATTGGTGATAATCAAATAAATTCTTTCCTCCCTACCTCTTTTTCAGTTTTCATCTCTTCTGGTGCCCATGAGAGTAAAAAAAGATATGGTCTAGATCATCCAAAAATTCATATGGCAAGGATGCAAGTCGAACTCAAAAAACTTCCATCTTGTGAATTGGTATATAGTCTCATCTTCTAAGGAGCATGGGGGTTTGGACATTATGGATCCATAGTTGGTCAACATTTATTTCGGTGCCAAGCTAATTTGGAAATTAGTAACAATAATTAAATAATGGTGGAAATCAACTATTGTCAAGAAATAAAAAATGGGAAATAGAAAGTGTTTTCTAGACCTAGAACTAGTGTGTCACTCTCGGTGTCCCATCTAGAAACTTCTTCGGACCTCCATTTCCTTTTTTAAGGAAAAACTATGATGGGTTAAAGGAAATGGAAAATCAAATTTCCTTTGGAAAGAATTAATGATGGGCTCCCCCCCCTTTTACAATAACACAAAGATTGAAGAATTAAAAGAATGGATGTTATCAAAGAAAATATCTTTATTGCATGATATTTTTGAATGGAAGGGTTGGAAGCTATGAAATCTTCCTCCCCACCTGCAACAACAAGATCATATCTTGTTCAAGTCCCTCAAGGGAACTTCCCTGCATCATCAAAACATCTAGGACAATAAAGGATGGGGTACATTGGGATACACAGTGAAAGAAGTACATAAAACACTCCTAGCAACCTCAAGGAACCTGATTAGAACAACCTGGTGGAAAAATATTTGGAATTCAAATGCACTTCCCAAAATCAACTTATTCTTCTTGACATTAGCGCATGGAAAGATCCTAATAGGGAAAAACCTGAGGAAAATAGGGTCAAATGGCCCTTTCATATGTGCTCTCTTCCAAAGAATCCATGAAACAATCCAACATATTTTATGGGAGTGTCCCTTATCTAAGAAAACTTGGGCTACAATGTATCAAGAGTTGTCTCATCAATGTAACAAGAGTTGTCTCATCAGGTAATATGACCTTCTAAATTTAAAACCTAAATGGGAAAATGGGAAAATTAATATCAATGATCCTTCAAAGGGAAAGATGTATTTAAAATAATGTGGAAATATTCTCTTAAATTCGTGAGTTGGCAAATCTGGCTTGCCCAATATATATATATATATTTTTAGAATAAAAGGATCCACCAAAAAAATGTAGTAATCAAGGAAACCTCCCAGGTGATAGATATTTTAAAATAAAAAAGATTGAGCTTACATGATCTATCTATGTGGAGTAGAGCCAAAAAATATTGGATTTCAAAATTTAACCTTCAACACTCTTCATTTTCTAAGTCCTCACAACAATCATGATGACAACTTCATTCTTATTCTTTCAATTTTAAGCAATGGATTTCTTCTCAATTTGGAAACACATTGTGTTTTGATGGAGCATACAAAGGAAACCCAGGGGAGGCAGGTGTGAGGGTGGGGGAGTTATTTTCGAGCCTAAAGGAAATAGAGTCTTGGACTCTTTCTGGAATTTGGGGACAGAAAAAAACAACAAAATGGAGGCTTATGCTATGATCCAAGGGATCGATTTGGAAAAGAAAAGAAAAATTCAAAGTTTGAATGTAGTGGGAGACATGAAGATGATAATAAGCACAATGATATGGGTTTCCTCTCCTCATAACATGATCCTAAGAATATTAATAAACATGATTCTCCTTCTCGCAATATCCATGCAAAGCAATTATTTCCACATCCTCCAAAACAACAATGAAAAGTCAGATAAAATTACCAATAAGGCCATAGACAAGGCCCCAGGTCGCTTGGGGGTTGGTGGTCATGAAATCACATTGCCCTTTCAATGAATCTATACCCTATAATGATTCATCGGGCCCAGGATCTTTGGCGGGTGATGCATGGATGGCAATTGTGACACATGTTCTCCAACGCATGAACCTTGACAAGATGGAGAGATATTTTAGGGCAGGTAGTTAATTGCGTCGGCTATGGGAAGTATTGAAGATCCATCATGAGGATAAGAGGAGATCCTCCTCGCATAGGTTATCTCGTGTGTTTCAAGAGGGAGGCGTCAGGTGCAATGAATGAGGGGATGACCATAAGTGATCAGATGTATATGGCTATATTAGCATGCATCATCCCATGACCTTCGTCAACCCTCAAAATACCTTAGCACTACTTCTTCCAGACAATCAAGGTAGTGTCCAAATACATGTTTCATTTCTCCTCTCAATTCGCCTCATACTTGGATTTCCTTAGGGTCTGTGTTGACATCATAAAAAATTATGGGAGGATCCATCCAATGAATTTTTATAAATCTCTATGCCTCTCACCTTTGTCCTATGCAAATTTCCCTAGGTGTATTGAGTGATGTCTTTATGAATCTCTTTTGTGGTGTGATTTTTTCTTTCCTAGTGGGATTCTCATTCTATCTGGGTGGGTTTATCAACACAGTGCAGTTCAAGTGTGGCTTTGTATCTCAACCAGAGCCACTGTCCACTCCTTGGTTTGTGGAAACAATTCCCCTTCAGCGTTGAGGCATTGTCCAGTTTCATTTTGTTGAAAGAGCATGGATAGTAAGGGGTAGAAGGTAGGGAGAATGCAACTTGACCCTGAATTTCAGTCCGCAAAGGGTCAGAAGTTAAAAATTAAATTCAAATACATCAGTTCCATAATCTCCTTTGATATTGAAACTCTCTCTCTCAACATCGAATTATCATCGGGAAACTACAATATGAAGTGTTTGCGCAACACAGTAAAAAAAACTATTTCCATGTCCACCAATTTTCGTATATATATATATATATATATATATAACAACTTAAAGTAAAATACACTTTTTAGAGCCGAGTATGAAGGAGATGCCCATTCTTTCAATATCGACATGTGGTTGACACGTGACATTAAAAAAATACTTTCGTTTAGCATCGACTTTAAAATAATTTTATATAAATTTATATATAGAGATAGAGAGAGTATTTGAGAAGAAAAATATTATTTTTTTGAGCATAGGTCCTTTCTACTCCTCCATGTAAGGGAAATGTGTAATTCCTTAAATGCTTAATATCATCCTATATCATTGTCATAGAAGCAAGTATTTCCCCCATCGAGTGTGTTGTTTTGATTAGGTACCTAATGTATATGAACAAAATAAACAACATATTAGGTACTTTAGCTAGAACCAACAATGACTCAAGTAGTGACAACATAAAGATGTCAAATATTGGCTAAATCATTAGGGAATACAAGAATAAGCCATCATAGAGAATACCGTTAATATTAAAAATACTATTACATCTATATTTAAGGCGAATATGTGGTGTGATAAAGAATTAGTGGATTAAAGGAAAGTAAGATACTACAATAAAGTGGTCAACCCTAATTTAGAGAACTGCAATCATGGAGAATACCGATAATATTACAAATATTATCACTTCTAAATTTGAGGAGAATATGCGGTGTGATAAAGAATTAGTGGATAAAAGGAAAGTAATATAATACAAGGAGGCCCTTGGATGTGGGTGTCCACCTAGAGGCCTCCACCAATCCACCAACATGCGTCACACTTAATGGACATTATCCACCCCACCCTCCTTCATTCTCTTTAATTTCCATCCTCCCTCGACACGCAACTTCATAAATCCCCCCATGGCTCCCATGCCAGAACTTCTCTTCCTCTATATGCTCCATCAGTTCACAGTCTTCTGAAGCCTAGAAACCTTAATGGCGCTAGATTTGACACCATCTCATCTCGACGTTGTTCTCTTGGACACCCGCAATCTCTCCACCCATTCTCTCCTTGCCAACTATGTAATTTGGCTCTATTCTCTTCACATACAATAACTCTCTTCTCTATGCATAAGGTGGTGGCTCTCCCTCCTCATATAACCCAAAATTATCAATTCCTTTCTCATTCCTCCTTGCTCGCATGCCACCCACACCTTGGGGGGAAGTGGTCATGGTAGGAGAGCCTCCAGAGTTCCTCCCCCACCCCTCCCAGGAAACCAGGATGGGTATAATTGTTTAGTTCTAGTCTTTCTACGGTAATTGCTTGATGATTGGAAAGAATAAGTCTTTGGCTCCCTCCCGACATACCATCACACCTGCAAGAACCGTCAGAGATACTGGGTAGTCAAAAACCTCCTCAACCTCTCAAGTGTCTTTTTATGAGCCCCTCCATGTCGCCTTTCTCACCCCACTCCCCCAATGCTCATCCTCCTCCCTCTCCTCTTCCCTCCCCCAAGACCCATCCTCCTCCCTCTTTGGTCCACCCTGACACCTCAACACCTCAAGAGGCTCCCAACATTTCAGTTGAGGCGACTAGACTCTATGTAAAAACAACTTGTTGAAGGATCCCTGCATCAAATGTGTATGCCTCCTGGTCAAGAATCAAAGTTTGGAAAACACCATCTCCTCTAGCAATATGGACAACGATTTTGGTGGTTACCCAGTTATTAAAGAAAATCCTCTCGATGACCCTCATTCATAATGCTCAGGCCTTTGTTCTACTTTCAGGTTTTTTTAACATTTGCAAGTTTCTCTGGTCTTTTGTCAGCAAGCACACAAACAATTAAACTCATGTTTTTGGTAAGCCTAGTTTCCCATCAAGGGTAGGCAGAATTCTCAAGTCTCTACCCCCCTGGTTTCCCACTAAGGGAAAGCCCAATTTGTTTCCACTCTCAGGGACAATCATTGTGTTTTTTACTATATTTTTACTGTATTTTAATATATTAGCACCCGAACTTACAAAAAAAAAGATACTACAAGGAGGTGGTCATCCATAATTTAGAGAACTACAAAGAAGAAAATCAACATTGCTAAAATAATAACAAACTTTCACGAGATACATACTAAAAGTGGGCGTTGGACAATTCTCAAAACACTGTGTGATGAATGAATATGTCATCTTTGTGAAAGTAAGAGGGTAGAAGATGAAAAACACTTCCTCTTAGATTTCGCTATGTACACCCATAAATTTAAAAACAATTTCCACAATATAGGCCTTCATAACCTCCTAAGTCATAAAAAATACGACGATCTTGGAATGCTTTTATCAAAGTTTTTTGAGCATAGAAATACAATTTTAAAGAAATGTAAGTAATATCTTACCTTCTTGAGGTCCAATGGATGAATTGGTCTCATTGGACATTATCATCATTATATATATATGTGTGTGTGTGTGTGTGTGTGTGTGTGTGTGCGTGTGTGCGCGCGCGCACGTGTGTGTGTGTGTGTGTGTGTGTGTGTGTGTGTGTGTGTGCGTGTGTGCGCGCGCGCACGTGTGTGTGTGTGTGTGTTTGTAATCATTTGAAAGTAAATAAATTCATATGTTTAAAACATTTGAATAGTGGGTTGGCTGTAATGGATATGCGTAATTCCTTGCATGCTCAACATGGAGTTGACAAGTGGCAACATAATA